>JAXIVD010001838.1:0-65000 GCA_036785275.1 Cancer borealis
GGGGGAGGGACGAGGACGAGGACGAGGAGGAAGATGGAGAGAGAGCGTCATCTGCTTATCTGACGTGGGTGGAAGCTGTAGTTTCTCATCTTCTCCACCCGACAACACATTCAGATAAAAAAAAACTATTGACACGTGCAACTCTACTTCAAGCTGGCGAGACTGACAGCCACACCACACCACACCACACGCCACCACACCAAACCACACCACACCACACGCCACCACACCACACCACACGCCACCACACCAAACCACACCACACCACACCAAACCACACCACACCACACCAAACCACACCACACCACACCACATCACACGCCACCGCACCACACCACACCACACCACACCACACGCCACCACACCACACCACACCACACCACACCACGCCACACCACACCACACGACACCACACCACACCACGCCACACCACACCACACCACACCACACCACGCCACACCACACCACACCACACCACACCACACCGCGGCGCCAGAAGATGAGTCATACCACATTGCATTATAGATTACCTGTGTTCCTTTTAATGAGGCTTACCTGTGTGTGTGTGTGTGTGTGTGTGTGTGTGTGTGTGTGTGTGTGTGTGTGTGTGTGTGTGTGTGTGTGTGTCGCCATCAAATTGTTATAGAGGTGTTGGTGTATGTTATGTTTGATGAAAGATACTGTTATGCGAAATTGTTATAGGCATTAGATAAATCTAGAAAAATATGTGACTTTGAATAGTTACGAAAATATATGTAACATTGAACAAATATTACTTATGATAATAATAGTAATAATAATAATAATAATGATAATAATAACAATAATACTTGGCCTGGAGGCGCAAAACTGCAAGTTATAACAACAATAAAAAGGAGATAAACATTAACATTATAATAAGATTGAACAACTTAGAACCAATAATAATACAATAACAAGCTTGAGAACCAAGACATTTTTTTTCCATCACTCATTATTGCCTTCTAGATCACATTATACTGATATTTTTTGGCACTTATTGTTAGCAAATTTATTCACGATACCATTTTAGTCTCCTTTTTGAAGTATAAGACTTCATACAAGGAAATATTAAGGAAACAATGAAGTGATATCAGGCGTCTAATTTTTTACGACACTCAGCCTGTCACTGTCAACCAATCATCTAGCACGGCGTGGTGATGGCCAGCCTCGTACCCCAGTAGGAGGGGGATTCTCCGCCTCGATTTTTGTATAGAGTATACCACCACCACCACATACATACATACATGCATACATACAAACTCAAATATTCCTTCTTTTATCTCTTTCACTTTCTCTCTCTCTCTCTCTCTCTCTCTCTCTCTCTCTCTCTCTCTCTCTCTCTCTCTCTCTCTCTCTCTCTCTCTCTCTCTCTCTCTCTCTCTCTCTCTCACACACACACACACACACACACACACACACACACACACACACGCCCACGCCAAAACCTTGATATTAGAAAGGTATTACGAGGGAAAGAATGGTCTAAGGGGAGTTAAATAGTTCAAAATAGTTACGCTGGAAGTAGTCGTTGCATAATAGTAGCTACATAGTCGTAGGGTCCTCGAGTTGTCTATATTGGAGACCCTGTCCTCCTCCTCCTCCTCCAGTTGCTCCTCCCATGTTTTGTTTTAGGGTTCAACGATGGTCGGACGCGTCTATGTAGGGTGGCAGACACACGACATCCATCTTGTAAACTGATACCCCCCCCCCCCACACACACACCTGTTTTTCCTTCATAGCCATTGACAAGCTATTAATATTCTACACATAATACCAGCAACAACAACAACAACAATAACAACAATAACAGCAATAACAGCAGCAATCTTAGTCAACGATCTGATAGAGGTAGTGAGAAATACGTCATTCCCCCTCTCCACCTCCTCCTCCTCCTCTTCCTCCTCTTTCTCCTCCTCCTCCTCCTCCTCCTCCTCCTCTTCTTCTTCTTCTTCTTCTTCTTCTTCCTTCAGGACGTCCAGCTCAAGCCTGTATTATAAAAGTTATGATAGTTGGGTAGTTAGACAAGGGCGTCATCTGATTGACTAGACGCTTGAGGAAGAGGAGGAGGAGGAAGGAAGGAAGAGGAGGAGGAGAAGGAAGAAAGGAGAAAAGAAGGAAGGGAGGAAGAAGAGGAAAGAAGGAAGAACGAAGAAGAGGAGAAGGAGGGGGAGGGAGGAGGGAGGAGGGGAAAGAGCAGGAAGAAGGAACGAGGGAGGGGGAAGAAGAAAGAGGAAGGAATGAAAGAAAGAAGGAAGAGGAGAAGGAGGAGGAATGAAAGAAAGAAGGAAAAAAGAGGAGGAGAAAGAAGGAACGAGGGAGGAGAGAGGAGGGAGGAGGAGGAGGAGGAGGAGGAGGGGGGGGGAAAGAGGAAGGAGGAAGAAGGAACGAGGGAAGAGGGAGGAGGGGGAAGGAGGAAGGAGGAAGGAGGAAGAAGGAACGAGGGAGGAGGTTGGAGGAGGGGGAAGGAGGAAGAAGGAAGAAGGAACGAGGAGGAGGAAGGTATGATTCATTCTGTGTAGTGTGTTGGCGGTGAGCGGTATGGTGAAAGGTATGTAAATATATCTCCCTGATTCTATTATATCTATTATTTGTTCTCCGGTCGATAAGTTAGACTTGTGTTGTAATTTATATTGTGATTCCCTTATGAATAGATTTATTATCATTCTGTAATATGTGTGTATGGCTCGATAGCTAGCGAAGAAAACACACACACACACACACACACACACACACACACACACACACACACACACACACACACACACACACACACACACACACACACACACACACACCCACCCACCCACCCACCCACACCCACACCCACACCCACACCCACACCCACACCCACACCCACACCCACACACACACACACACACACACACGGCCGACAGCAAAGATTTCACCGAAGTCCCTAAAAGAGGATGACCAAGATTCAGTGAGGAAAGCAAGAAGATCACCAGTAGATCGGCCTTTACGGACACCATACTGGCAATCAGAGAGAAGGTTGTGAGCTGATAGATGCCTCATTATCTTCTTGTTAAGGACAGACTCAAAGGCTTTAGAAAGGCAGGAAATCAAAGCTATAGGGCGGTAGTTAGAAGGATTGGAGCGGTCACCTTTTTTAGGGACAGGTTGAATGAGAGCAAACTTCCAGCAAGAAGGATAGGTAGAAGTAGAGAGACACAGACGAAAGAGTTTGACCGGGCAGTGAGCGAGTTCGGAAGCACAGTTTTTGAGAACAACAGGAGGGACTCCATCCAGACCGTAAGCCTTCCGAGAATCAAGACCAGAGAGGGCCTGGAAAACGTCATGATAAAGAATTTTAATTATAGGGATGAAGTAGTCAGAGGGTGGAGAAGTAGGAGGAATATGCCCAGTATCATCCAAAGTAGAGTTGGTAGCAAAGGTTTGAGTGAAGAGTTCAGCTTTAGAGAAAGAAGAGACAGCTGTGGGGCCATCTGGTTGAAGTTAAGGAGGGAAAGATGAAGAAGTAAAATTGTTAGAGATATTATTGGCTAGATGCCAGAAATCACGAGAAGAGTTAGAGTTGGAAAGACTTTGACATTTTCTATTAATGAAAGAGTTTTTAGTATGTTCAAGAATAGATTTGGCATGATTACGGGCAGAAATATATAGGGCATGAATTTCAGCAGATGGATGGCTACAGTACCGTTTGTGAGCTGCCTCTCTATCATTGACAGCATGAGAACAAGCAGAGTTAAACCAGGGCTTTTTAGCTTTAGTATTAGAGAAAGTATGAGGAATGTATAGCTCCATGCCAAAGACAATCACCTCTGTTATGCGCTCGGCACAAAGAGAGGGATCTCCGACATGGAAGCAATAATCATCTCGAAGGAAAATCAGAATAGTACTGCCTCAGGTCCTCCCACTTAGCAGAGTTGAAATGCCAGAAGCACCTCTGCTTAGGCGGGTCCTGAGGCTGCACTGGAGTGATAGGACAGGTAACAGAAATAAGATTGTGATCGGAGGAGCCCAATGGAGAGGAAAGTTTAACAGAGTAAGCTGAAGGGTTGGAAGTTAGGAAAAGATCAAGAATGTTGGGCGTCTCCAAGGCGGTCAGGGATATGGGTAGGGAACTGCACTAGCTGCTCTAGGTCATGAAGGATAGCAAAGTTGAAGGTTTGTTCACCAGGTTGGTCAGTGAAAGAAGATGAAAGCCAAAGCTGGTGGTGAACATTGAAATCCCCTAAAATGGAGATCTCAGCATAAGGAAAGTGAGATAGGATGTACTCCACTTTGGAAGTCAAATAGTCAAAGAATTTTACATAGTCAGAGGAATTAGGTGAGAGATATATAGCACAGATGAATTTAGTTAGGGAGTGACATTGAAGTCTTGGCCAGATGGTAGAAAATTCTGAAGATTCAAGATTGGGGGCACGAGAGCAAGTAATGTCGTTACGCACATATGCGCAACAGCCAGCTTTGGATTGAAAATGAGGATAGAAAAAGTAGGAGGGAACAGAAAAGGGGTTGCTGTCAGTAGTCACAGACAACTGTGTTTTAGTTAAGAAGAGAAGATGAGGTTTAGTGAAGGAGAGATGGTGTACTTCAATAATTACAATCAAATAATGAAAAATAATAATTAATCACTATTAATTCATTTATAAAATAATGTTTTTTATCATTTTAGAGTGTGTCCTGAAGTGTAGGAGTAACGGTGTGTGTGTGTGTGTGCTGCTGGGGACTCCTACTCCTGCCAATCCTCCTCCTTCAGTAGATGACGTAATAATACAATTGTTTATAACGAAATGAGGTATCAGACTCATTGATAGGTTGTGATGCCCGTTAATGAGCTTCAGTTTCTTAAGAGTCCGACGGACTCTCAAATTATTGAATTATTATTATTATTTTTTTTTATAATTTTTTTTATCTTCGAAAATGGTGTCGAGTTTGTCTCCGGAGAGTGTTTGAAGTATTGTAAAGGGAAGGAAAACTGGAGAGAAGATTCATTTTATTTATTATTATTATTTTTTAAGACAAAAAATGAACTAAAAAATAATTATCACTATTCAATACCCTTACCTTATTATTATTCTCTCCTTTTCTCTCTTATCTTTTCTTTCTTCTCTTCTTTCTTATCTTCTCTTCTTTCTTCTCTCCCTGTAAACGTGGAACAGTAATTAAATATATTCAAAACATACACACAAAAAACACCATTTCCTGAAGCAGCAAGAAGAGTTTCATCTCATCTAGACAAACAGATATGGATTATTATAAAAGTTTGTATCCTATTAATGGCATCTATAAGTATCTAGGAACACATTCTAAGTCCATTCTAAGCTGCTGGAAATGTAACAGTTAGTAAACATTCGAGGCGTCACTATCAAAAATCTAAGTCAAATAACAGTCAAGTTAGTTAATGCAAAAGGATCAAGCGCCAGACATCTAAGGTGATATGGCGCTATGTTAATCTAAAAGTTAGACGGTATAGTAGAAGTGATGGTAAGGCAAATTATGGGAAAGAAAAGAGCAATTAGTTATAGTGAAAGGATTAGATCAAATGAAGGATGAATGTGTATTGGTTGTAGGAAGGAAATATGTTAGCAGAGACCAAGGATATTGCAGTGGAAAATGGACATCATTGAATAATAAAAAAAAAAAAGTAGGAGTTATAGAAGGAAGGACAGTATCTGGGCAAGAAGGATTTAGGATTGAGGAATAACGAGTTGTGATAATGGTAGGAATAGGAGTAATGGGATTAGGAGAGGTGGAGGGATCAGAAGTAGGAGTTATAGAGTGAGGAATTATTTAACAGGGATTCATGAGAGACTCCAGGAGGTAAAGGATAGTCAAGAGGAGATTGTCTAGTAGATACAGCTGTGAGGGTGGGAGGTGAAGGGATGATGGGGAAGGAGAGGAGTAGGAGGAGTAGGGGAAGGGGGAGGAGGTATAAGAGTGGAAGGAAGGTTATTGGATGGTATGTGGTGGGTTAGAGGATGGAAAAGTGAGTGAGGTATCAATGAAAGGTTCTGCAATGAAGGCTTCAATGTCAGAGATGATCTCACTAGGGGAAGGAGGGGATGAGGGAGTGGGAGTAACCATATTCTTGGCCGGAGGCTGTAGGGAAGAAGTTTTAGTGATTACAGAGGAAGTAGAGTGAGTAGAAGGTTTTGGAGAGAAGTACAGGAGTGACGCTTGGTGTTAGGTACTGGAGTAGGACGTGGGAGGGGATAAGGTTTGAAGTTGAAGAAGTAGAGGTTGGGGTATCTGGGTTCAGGAGAGAAAAATAATTATTCACTGGCACTGGTAGGTGAGATAAGTGGAGGAGGTATTTGTGCTAGATGAAGGAACAAGAGGAGTGGGAGATGGAACAGTGAGAGTAGAAGAAGGATGGGATGTAGTAGGAGGAATGCCAGTGTTAGTGGTGGTTTGTGGGGTGTTAATGGAGATGCGCTGAGAGAGAGGAACCTGTTGGAAGCCACAGAAACGGGCTTCTTGTCTAGCTTCTCTGAGTGTTTGGTCATGTTTGAAGCCGAGGGCAGCAACCTCTGATTTAAATTTATAAACAGAACAGCCTCGGAAGAAAACATTATGTTCTTGGTGATGCAGTTTGCACAGATGTGTATTGTTGAAGGATAGTTCGTACGGGTATAGCCAGGTGAGGCACAGAGAGGGCAACGTGCAGTGGATCTACAGTATTTTGCTGGATGTCTGAATCTCCAGCAGTTTTGGCACTGAAGGAGGGGAGGAAAGTAAGGTTTAATCTTATAGAAGGCTCCTCCTATGTATACCCTGTCTGGAAGATCTTGTCATTTGAGTGCAATTGTTGCAATATTTACTGTATGTTTGCAACGGCCACGAGGATTAATGCTAAAGCAGGACACATGAGTGATATCATGTTGGTCTGCAATCAGTTCAGAAAGATGAGAACAGTTTCACCAACTGATGCCGTCTGGGCAGATTTCATTGTGAATGAGAACAGTACCAGAACCAGTAGGAGTGTTGAGTTGATTCTCAGGGGACACAGGGAACAGAACCAGTAGGAGTGTTGAGTTGAGTCTCAGGGGACACAGGGAACAGAACCAGTAGGAGTGTTGAGTTGAGTCTCAGGGGACACAGGGAACAGAACCAGTAGGAGTGTTGAGTTGAGTCTCAGGGGACACAGGGAACAGAACCAGTAGGAGTGTTGAGTTGAGTCTCAGGGGACACAGGGAACAGAACCAGTAGGAGTGTTGAGTTGAGTCTCAGGGGACACAGGGAACAGAACCAGTAGGAGTGTTGAGTTGAGTCTCAGGGGACACAGGGAACAGAACCAGTAGGAGTGTTGAGTTGAGTCTCAGGGGACACAGGGAATGGTTTCCCATCAAGGTCTTTAAGTGTGAGCATTGCTTCAGTTTGGGATTCTGAGTCAACAATGACTAGGTGAGATTTGTGAGGTCGTGTGTGGAAGGTTACCTTTCCACCTGTTTTTGGATGCATTTCTGAAATTGTAAAGTGTTTTTTGAATATAGAGCATGAGCAAGGATAGGGAAGTATTTGTTCAATTGGCGAGGACCAAAGAAGATGGATAAAGGAAGGTGATTAGTGGTAGTGGATGGGCGTGGGTGTGGGTGAGAGGAGGGAACAGTCTGAGTTAAAGAAGAGGAAGAGACCAGAGTGGAGAGTTGATGTGTGGTTCTAAGGTGGTTGTACTGAAGGAAGATACGGATGTAGAAGTAAAGGTTGAGAAATATGTAAAAGAAGAGGTGATTGAGACGAGGGAGTTGACAGGTGATTGAGACGAGGGAGTTGACAGGTGATTGAGACGAGGGAGTTGACAGGTGATTGAAACGAGGGAGTTGACAGGTGGATGAGACGAGGGAGTTGACAGGTGGATGAGACGAGGGAGTTGACAGGTGGATGAGACGAGGGAGTTGACAGGTGATTGAGACGAGGGAGTTGACAGGTGGATGAGACGAGGGAGTTGACAGGTGGATGAGACGAGGGAGTTGACAGGTGATTGAGACGAGAGAGTTGACAGGTGGATGAGACAACGGAGTTGACAGAGGTGATTGAGACGAGGGAGTTGACAGGTGGATGAGACGAGGGAGTTGACAGGTGGATGAGACGAGGGAGTTGACAGGTGGATGAGACGAAGGAGTTGACAGAGGTGATTGAGACGAGGGAGTTGACAGGTGGATGAGACGAGGGAGTTGACAGGTGGATGAGACGAGGGAGTTGACAGGTGGATGAGACGAGGGAGTTAACAGGTGGATGAGACGAGGGAGTTGACAGGTGGATGAGACGAGGGAGTTGACAGGTGATTGAGACGAGGGAGTTGATAGGTGGATGAGACGAGGGAGTTGACAGGTGGATGAGACGAAGGAGTTGACAGGTGGATGAGAAGAGGGAGTTGACGGGTGGATGAGACGAGGGAGTTGACAGGTGGATGAGACGAGGGAGTTGACAGGTGGATGAGACGAGGGAGTTGACAGGTGGATGAGACGAGGGAGTTGACAGGTGGATGAGACGAGGGAGTTGACAGGTGGATGAGAAGAGGGAGTTGACAGGTGGATGAGACGAGGGAGTTGACAGGTGGATGAGACGAGGGAGTTGACAGGTGGATGATACGAGGGAGTTGACAGGTGGATGAGACGAGGGAGTTGACAGGTGATTGAGACGAGGGAGTTGACAGGTGGATGAGACGAGGGAGTTGACAGGTGGATGAGACGAGGGAGTTGACAGGTGGATGATACGAGGGAGTTGACAGGTGGATGAGACGAGGGAGTTGACAGGTGGATGAGAAGAGGGAGTTGACAGGTGATTGAGACGAGGGAGTTGACAGGTGGATGAGACGAGGGAGTTGACAGGTGATTGAGACGAGGGAGTTGACAGGTGGATGAGACGAGGGAGTTGACAGGTGGATGAGACGAGGGAGTTGACAGGTGGATGAGACGAGGGAGTTGACAGGTGGATGAGAAGAGGGAGTTGACAGGTGGATGAGACGAGGGAGTTGACAGGTGGATGAGACGAGGGAGTTGACAGGTGATTGAGACGAGGGAGTTGACAGGTGGATGAGACGAGGGAGTTGACAGGTGGATGAGACGAGGGAGTTGACAGGTGGATGAGACGAGGGAGTTGACAGGTGATTGAGACGAGGGAGTTGACAGGTGGATGAGACGAGGGAGCTGACAGGTGGATGAGACGAGGGAGTTGACAGGTGGATGAGACGAGGGAGTTGACAGGTGGATGGTTAGAGGAGTTTTCAGAGCAAAGTTGGGGGGGATGATTTTTTTTGTTATAAATGTTCATAATTAGTCATGGAGAGTCGAGTGTAAGTGTGAGATATAACTGGTTTGTTCCCCATAACCCCCATGGAGAGTAAAGGAAAGGAAAATGGGAGGATATACTGTGCCCGTGACACCCTCAGGCCATCCATGAGTGAACTTGTTGTTAGCCTTTCAGCCTCTCAGCACAACTGCCACACTTTAGGAAACAAGGGGAGAGTGGAAGGTTAAGAAGAAAAGATAGATGAAACAAGGGATCTAATGTCCAGATTCTGAGGTATTTTTGTCAGATGAATTGACTTTCCGAATAAATTAATTGATATTACTACATTAATGACCTTCTGTTAAAAATTTTCTGTAAAAATATAGATGCCATTTATAAAGTACAACCTTTTATAAGAATCCATGTCTGTTAAACCAATTTCGTTCCCTGGCTAAAAACACTAACTTCAGCCTTGCATAGCACACCTGTATTACAAACCTGCAGCATTACACACGTGTCCTGTCCACACCTGCAGGCACAAAGGAACAGTTTGCTTGTTGCTGGACTCACAGTTTGTTCCCGCAGCTAAAGGAGTCCAATGGTGTCTGTTGAGGAAGGAACAGTATTAGAGAAATCAGAAAAAAATTATAATAATTTCAAAAACCAAATAAAACATTAATAAACAAAGAAATCAAGATAAAATACTAAATAAGGTGATTTTGTACGCGTTATTTCAGTTATTTTTTCACAAGTTTACAACGAGACTTTCATCATTAGACAATTTGCAGGTATGACCCTGAGTTACATTGTGGAATATGTCATCAGTTAGATCATAAGAGCCACCGAGGTCACTGTAGGATGTTAACAAAGAACTAAACAGCCAATGGGAAATTAATGAATTTAAATAAAAACAGATCATTACCAGAAAAAGTTATATTCTAGGTATCATAATCTGCCGAGAAGGTGTGATACAATTTTACTACTACTACTACTACTACTATTAGGGAAGGAAGGGGAAGGTGGGGGGAGAGAGGATAAGGGAGAGAAGGGAAGAATAGAGAGGGGGAAGGGGGAAGGGAGAGAGAGAGGGTTAGTCTAAAGATACATGCATACATACACATACACATACATAGTCAAATATTTTATAATCTAACTTGGATTCCCACCTTAAGGAAAAATGCCATGCAAGGAATAGTTGTGAAAGCCTTAAGCGTTGTAATTCTCTCCGCATACAAGACCTTGGTGCGCTCATTAATAGATTACACAAGTCCCGCCCCGCGCCCTCCTTGGACATAACATGGGGGATGTAAGGACGGCTGCCACACGCAAGCCCTCCTTGGACACCATCACCTCTGCAAGTCACCATCAAGCTATCACAACGCAGTAAACAGGACATCGTGACACACACTATAACACTACCTACGTGACTGTGGAAAAGTGAATACACTAACGGCCGTATGCAAAGACAAAACATAGGGACTATAATATAGACCCTATAGTAAATTCCTATGCTTCGAACATATACAGGCCCTATAAAATTTAGGCTTTCCTATAATTTAAGGAATACTTTTAAGGGTGATCTAGACAGCCTTTCGTAAACCCTACAAGTTAATATTATTATTAATGTTTATTATTTGCTCGTGAATAGCTCTTATATTATCATTTGATGTCTTACAAAAATAATAACATATACAAAGAAAGAAAAATAATTGAACAGGTGGGCCAAACTCCATATTTTATAAGCTCGGAGAGTTCTCTCGGAGTTCGAGCACAACAACAACAAGCTTCTGCCTGAATCTGCCAAGTTTATGACCAGGTGAAGATTTCTTTGATTATTTTTCAAGCACTGCAGTACACTGATGTTAACTTGTACACTACACCCTTTTTGAATGAGAAAGCAATGTTTTCAAGGCATCATAATGGAAGGTTGTGTGGTGGTGTGAAACAAAGCAAGTGATAAAATAGTTGCAAGCAAACCTGTCATGTGTACCCCTAAATAAATTACATTACTGCAATAAATATGAAAACTCATGTATGGAAAAGGTATTGGTTTGTAACTCATGCTAGTTCCTCTGTTTTTTAAGGGAAACGATTATTATTGGGCAAATTTTAATTTAGGTGTGACTTGGAGAAGTTGAGATTAGGTAAGGTAAGATTTGGTTAGATAGGCATGTAGATAAAATATTTACAGTATTCCTTACACAACAGATTACTCTTTGCCAAAGTTGTGTGTTAGAATAATATATAATATTCTAGGTACCAGTATAGTATAGAAACTTGAAAGAATTATTAATCTAACTTGCCCCAGTCTCTGCAGACCTCAACATGTGGATTCTGGAAGCTAACCTAATACTAACCATTATTTTTTGTTAAACTTAGCCTTACCTAGCCCTATGAGACATGCAGTATGTGCCTGGAAACCAAAAAAGTTACATTTATCTGTAGAGTGCTCACTTAAAATGGAATTATACTATTCTTACTGACAGAGAAGACTCAACTTTTGAGCAAGCACACATTTATATCTACACAAATTGTAAGAGTGAAACATTAACATACATTTTTTTCAGTCTAACAAACATTACTTGTATATTTCAGCATGCATCGACAATTCCGTCATCTCCGAAACCTTCAGCGCTATCAACATAGCCACATACGAAGAGTTATGACAGACCAAAGCAATCCATTCCACGCCATGACAGAGGAAGAATTCCTGATGAGGTTCCGATTAAGTAAAAAATGTGCACTTTCATTGATTGCACGGATAGAGCATCAACTACCCCATGTTCTTAACAACAGAGGTAGGTATGGCCCACATGGGTCATTATCACCTTGTTTTTGTGCTTAAATATTTGTCAGGTGATGAGCTATTCACAATTGACCAATGTCCATTTTTACTTATCAAACAGTATTTCATTACTAGTAAAGTACTAGGTAGCTGTGGTAAATAAGGTGCTCACTACTGTGAGCACAAGTAAAAGTAGTTGTTATGTTTACTGTACTGCCTACATACTGTAACTCCTATGATGTACTGTACTTGGTTTGCTAAGGCAAATTATTTTATTTGGTTTCTGATAAATGTGTTATCTGAAAGGCTATATGAATCTGCCTAGAGATCAATTTATTTATACAGTAAAAGATGATACAATTTGTTAAGTAAAATAGGCTGAGAATTGTGCCTGTACATGGTTTGAGTGAAGTATTTCATTTTTCTTTTTCTACAGGCTGTCCCGTGCCATCTCACCTACAGGTCCTAAATGGACTGAGATACATTGCCACTGGGAACGACCAACTTGGTATATCAGATTGGTGTGACGTATCACAGTCATATGTTAGTAGATGTGTTGCCAAGGTGGCATATGCAATTGGAAGTTTGTGTGCAGAGTTCATCAAGTTTCCAGCCCAAGCTGATATCGCCAGGATCAAGCATGAATTTATGACTATAGCTGGAATGCCAGGTGTAATTGGGTGCATTGACTGCACTCATATTGCAATTGAGATGCCAAGTCACCCGCGTCCTGAAGTTTTCCGCAACAGAAAAGGCCACTTTTCGTTTAATGTACAGGCAGTATGTGGCCCTCAGTTGCAGCGGTACAACGTTGTAGCTCGGTGGCCTGGCAGTGCACACAACAGCAATATCTTTGATAACAGTCGACTCTGTCAGGAACTCGAAGATGGTATCCTGCCTGGACACTTGTTGGGTGACAATGGCTACCCCTGTCGTGAATATTTGCTGACTCCTCTGACGGCTCCTCATGGCCGTGGAGAGAACCGCTATAATGCTTCTCATATCAGAACACGAAACATTATTGAGAGAGCATTTGGACTATTAAAGAGAAGATTTGCTTGCCTTGGGAAGAAAATGAGAACTTCTTTGAGAAACACAAAACATATAATTGTTGCTGCTGCAGTTCTCCACAATATGGCCATTGCCTACAGAGTACCAGAGCCAGATCATGCAATTCATGAACCTGAGGATCCAGATGACCAAGGAAACATCATACAAGAGGATGAATTGAGGCAGCAACCTCGAGCAGTGAGAAATATTCAAGGATGCTTTAAAAGACAGCAAATCATCAGAGAATATTTTGCTTAGGAGAAAATATCTTCACTATGCTTATTTTGCTTAGGAGAAAAATATCATTATGCTTAAAGTGACCAAACACCAACTTCAAAGTCAATAAAAACAATTTTAACCTAAACTTCGTTTTTTTTTGTCACCTTGATGTATATACAGTACAGGTTGGATAAACAAACCAAAAACAGAAACTGTTATTTGTAGTTTTAATTTCCAAAATCTACAATACATTAGTCAGAACCTTAATTGAATTTATCACAAATGATTTTAGTTAGATTAGTTAGTGGAAATGTTAGTACTGTGGTGTTATTTGGGCGGCATCAATCACTGATATATCAAATTCACACCCATCATAGCTGATAACCATCACAAACTGTGCCTGACCTAAAAGACAGAAAAAAATTATGCTATGATTATATTGGAAAACATGTTTATGCAAACTGTAGGACTACTAATTCCTCCAAACTGGAGTGGTACAGTATGATAGCCTAAGTCTAGCTTTGAAGATAGCATTTTTTACAAACTGGAAGGCATCAACCAAATATGAAAGCAATGAATGATTTACCTTATCATAATAATTACACAGGTATGGGCCGTACCTTGTGAGACATGATAATAGTGCAACAGGTTTAACATTTCACAAAAAGTAGGACTTACCAGTACTCTGAGTCGCATCACTGTCCAGTTCATTCTCCTCACCATCAAGGTCATCAGCGATGATGGTGAGGATTTTAGATGTCTCGGCATCTTCAGGCTTTGGAGGAGCACCACCACCTGTCCTCATAACCTCCCGCTTATGAAAACCATGCTCTTTCTTTGCTCTGAAAATTAGACAAAAGAGTAAGTGGTTAAATGATGCTTTTTGTTCAAAGCAATTAGGCCAACCAGTATATAGCCTTAAATTATATACGGTATATGCTCCAATAACACATAAGTGAGGATAAAATTTGGCTAGCCCTAACCTAACTGAGGCTTAGCATGTGGTTACTTAGGCTATATGAACCTTGATAAATTACACCACAGATAATCATACCTTTAGCTGCCATGAGAATCTATTTACACCAAAATAAGATTATTTTGCCTGAAATTACTGCTCAGCATTTGAAAAGTATGTTATTCCTTACATGTAAATAAAACTGGCCCTCGCCAATCCCTAAGCTGGTGCCTGGCTATGTATGGGGGAAGTGAGTCACAACTAATATTACTTTAATAAATTCAAGAATACTTACTTTCCTTTTGCATTCTCCCAAACTTTCTTCAACTGTTGCTGGCTTCTTGGTGGTCCATAACCAGCAGCATTGAATAGGGTAGCGACTTCTTCCCACGCTTCTTTTTTCCTCTTGATGATGCGTTCTCTCATTTGCAGTTATATACTTGGCTCTTATACCACACTTTTCTGCCATTTCCACTGTCTGTACGACCTCACCAACTCGTTGAAAGAACAGAAATGTGCCACACACATGTAGCCAACTTTGTATCAGGCGCTCGCAAATGTAAAGTCTTCTTCTTCTTCTTCTTGTGACCTCTTTCGCTTTTTATCGCTTCGTAGGTCCTCTTTCCCTTCAGTGTTCTGCTCCTGATTCCTCTGCAACCTGCGGAGGAGCACCAGAGAGCACATCACAGGGAACACAACTGTAACCATATTATGTCCGTTTTCCCCACGCCTGTGTCAGGAACTCTTTAGCTGCTCTTATGATTTTCTCTCTCTCTCTCTCTCTCCCTCTCTCCCCTGTGCAGGCCCAGCACTGTGAGGATTCCTCCGTCCTCCTCCTCCTCCAGTCTTCTACGCCACTCTTCTCTTCCTACCACTGCCGTTATAGATCCTATCAACCTGTCTCTTTCCTCATCGTACCTGCCACACTCTACTAAGAAGTGCCCTATGGTCTCCCTGACTCCTCTGCAACTACTACAGTCCTGGTCTAACCCATCCCTGTTCCTTGCATTTACCTCAAGTGTGCCTGTCCTAGCCTTTACTAGTAGTCTACTGCCCCAATCTCCTACATGCCACTTGAGTGCCTCGGGCCTCTCCTTCCACCTATACCATTTCAGTGTGGACTTAGCTTCCATCCCTGCCTGCCATCTAGCTAATCCACCCTCTTCTATCCTTTTCTTTACCTCTCTGGGCTTCATCCTATGCCAATCCTCTTCCAAATTCTCCCTTCTTTTCCATCTATTCGTTTCTTTCTTCCATGACGACCTGCTATTACCTTCTCTCAGTATCTGCTTTGCCCACCTATCCTCATCAAGTCCTTCCATCTTCTTTACAAAGTTTAATTTCCCTTTAATTATTCTCTCCCTGAAAGTACTCCAGCCCATCTCTCCTCTAATGGCTTCTACTGCTGTACTGCGTGGAGCACCCAACCCCCACCTGCCTATTCTATTCTGACTCTTCTCTAGCTTTGCTATGTCCCCCTCCCGGTAATAGGTAATCTCAGACCCATATAGACAGTACGGCACAGCCATCCCCTTCCATAAACTCCTCCCTACTTCGTACTTATTAATTGATCTACTACCTGCATTAATTATCATTCCCGTCATCTTCCTGGCCTTCCCCTCATTTATCTTCATCTGTTTCTCTCCTCCAATTCCTTCTTTACTCACTTCTAGCCCTAAGTAAGTGTACCTATCCACCACCTCCAGAATGTTGTTTCCTAACACCCACTGTCCCTCCTCCTGGCTATTAAACTCCATCACCTTGCATTTTCTTTCACTGTACCTAACATTCCACTCTCGCCCATATATACTGGCTACCTGCAACATCTCTTCCATGTCCTTCTTGCTCTCTGCCATTACCACAATGTCGTCAGCATAGGCTAGGCACCCTAATCTCCTATCCCCAACACTGACTCCCTTCCCTGTCATCCTAATCCTCACTATCAACTCCTCTATGTATAAATTAAATAGTGTTGGGGAGATCACACAACCCTGACGTACTCCTATGTTATTTCTCAGCCATCCAGTGCTAACATCACCTATCGTAAACTTCACCTCATTTTCCTCATACATCTTTCTAATCACCTGCACTACCTTCCTGTCTACCCCTCTGTGCATCAGTAGTGTCATTAACTTGCTCCTATCTACCCTATCATATGCCTTTTCCAAATCTAGGAATACTAAATACAGCTCTCTTCCTACCTTTTTATTCCTCTCTATGACTTCCTTCATCACTAGCACATTTTCTAGGCCACCTCTCCCCTTCCTAAAACCACTCTGTTCCTCTCCGAGAACCCTTTTCTCCTCTATCCATTTCCTCAGCTTATCGTTTATCACCCACCCAAATGTTTTTGCCAGGGTGTTCATTACTGCGATGGGTCTGTAATTACCTATGTCCTCCCTTGACTTACCCCCTCCCTTGTGGATTAGAGTAACCCTACTTCTATTCCAATCCTGAGGCACTTCCTCCCCCTCCAGTATCTTCTTGAACAGCCCAGCTAGTGCCTGCCTAAGTGCCTCCCCTCCATACTTTATAAATTCCCCCAAGATTCCATCTGTCCCACCTGCTTTTCCTATCTTGATGGCTCTTACTGCTGATGCTATGTCCTGTTCCTCTATCTCTATGCTCTCCATCTCCCTAACTTCACTGTATAGAGACAGGTATCCCATATGCTCTTCCTCTTCCCCATTCCATATAATCCTATTCCAATAATCTTCTATCACGGGCACCACCACCTCCTCGCTGCTTGCCTCCCTGCCATTCACCTTCAGCTTAACCTCCTGGTGTGGACCTGTTTCACCCAGGTTCCTCCTTAACCGCCTCCAAGCTTCCTTTTCTCTCTCCCTCCGTGGCATGTTGCTCAGTGTTCTTGCCTGGTCTTCCTCCCACTTCCCTATCTTCTTTCTAATGGTTGACTGGGCCCCTTTCTTCGCCTCTACATACCTGTCCCACGCCTCTGCCCACTCTGCTTCGTACCTTCCTCCCATTTGCTTTGCCAGTCTAGCTAAGTTCCTTTGCTTCCTATTTTCCCTTTTTCTGTCTCCAATCGCCTTAGCTACCTCCTCATCCCACCATCCCTTCAGTTTTATTTTCCCTACCTTGAACTTCTTTACTCCAACGGACTTCATCGCCTGACGTTTTATGTGTTCCTTAATGTCCCCTTCCCATTCGCTCACTGTCCTTTTTACCTCTTCTACCTCTCCTGGCATAGTTTCATCCATTTCTCTGCAGTAAGCTATCCAATCTGCATTCTTTATATCCCACTTTTCTTTCCAAACTTCCTTCTTAACTCCTGTGGTTTTCCTCGTCTTCCCGCATGTGATCCCTATCAGGACGTGGTCTGAAAAATCTACCTCTTCATTTTTCCATATTTTACAGCCCTGCTTCTCTACCTGATCGTTAACCAACACATAATCTATTGCAGACTCACTTCTCCTATCTCTCCAGGTCACCGGGTCTTCTAACTCCCAGTTCTTGATCCTTAGGTCCGTATCCTCAACAAACTCTAAAATCATCTGCCCGTTTCTGTTCACTACCTCCTCCATTAGCCCTATGTGCCCATTCAAGTCCCCCATTATTACCCATCTATTCCTCCCTACCTTTTCCTTAATGCTTTTCAGCGTCTCATACAACTTCTTATTCTCGTCATGATTCATTCGACCCTCAACTCCCATATACACCACAGTCACCCACCAGTCACTCTCCTGTTCCCTAACCTTTACTGTTAATACATCACCCTTATTATACCCCAGTCCACTGTCTAACTCCCTAGTTAACTTGATCTCCTCGATGCTCCTACCCTCCTTCTCCCTCATAATTACCCCCACACCTCCACCTTTCTTCTCTCCAGCTTGCCTACCTCTACCGATTACTACCCAGCCCCCTTCACTCCACCCAACGTTATCATGCCACCCAGTTTCACCTACTCTTATCACATCATACTCTCTCCCTTCTTCTATCAGAGTCCTCCACTTTCCCTCACTCCACCCATTCGTGTTCAGGAAGGCAAGCAGCATCTCTCCCCTCCGCGCCCTTCCCTATTCCTGCCTAGCTGTCCTAGCCTCCTCCCAGTGCTGGGCCCACTCCACCACATTCCACGCCGTCCACACCTTCCCAATGTTGGACAAGTGGATACCGTCCTGTGCCCACACCTTCCTCCAATCCATCCTCTCCCACAGTTTTAATCCATCACACCCCCAGTCTTCCAGCTTTTCAACACACCTTCTATTGACCAGTTTCCTCTCCTGGCCAAACCTCCCTCTCTCCTTACCTCGCCTCATTGGGATACACATCACCAAGGGCCGCCTGTTAATTCTCTCCTTCACCATACTCACTATCTTCTCCATCACCCTTGTCGTCTCCATTCCACCTATCCCCTCCAAACCGTTCCCTCCTCCCTCCACCAACACCAGATCCTCAGGCCTTAGTTGGCTGAGGTTATCCTCCACAGTGTTGTGGATGTCCCTGATGTTGGCTCCTGGCACGCTTTTCTCTACTACATCGTACCTGCCTTTTGCCAGGGATTGGATCTCCTGTCCCACTCCCCGCATGAGGCTGTCTCCAAACACCCACAGTTTCCTACTTCCTCCCTTGCTAGCTGCCCTCAGGAATGGCTGCTTGCTATCAAGTACCTTCTCCCAGGAGTGTTGCCCCACTCCCATCCACGACCCTGGCCTCTCCCTGCCATGGTCCCCTCGCTTCCTCGGGCCACTGTTCTCCTGCTCCTTCCTACTATGGTCCTCCTGTTCCCTCCTAGTCCTTTCCTGCTCCCCTTTATCTCGCCCTTTTTCCGGCTTCTTTTCAGCCTGGTCCTGTCTGTCCTTGGGACGAACCGACCTGTCCTCCCTGTCAGGGTTATCTTCCCTCACCCTTTCCTGCTCCTTCCTCCCAGCCTTCTCACTATACGTGTGGTCCTGCTGTCCCTTCGACGGGTCCAGAGGTCCCTCCGTCTCCGTGCTAGGTTCGGGATCTCTGTCCTCGCTGCTTTGACCCTCTACCGTCGTGGCGGGGACGGACCTACTGGCCCCCTTCCCTGTGTTGACCTCCTCATTACCCTCCACAGACTCCTCCGTGTCCGATCCTCCGACCTCACTTCTCACCGTCAGGCCCTCCCAGTTCCCCTCCTCCACCCTCGTGATACACGTATCGCAGAGAAACAGTAGGTTCCTACACTTAAGAACCTTGTTACTGACGCTCTGCAGGCCTACACACTTGAGGTGGTACCATTCATCACATTTCTGGCAGGCTACCGCCCTAGCCCACTGTGCCACCTCCTGCCTACACTTTTTGCAGTCGTAGCTGTACATCTCTACTCCTTCTAGGGCTACCTCCAGCCCAAAATACACTTCTAATCTTCAAAAAAATCAGGAGCGTATGCTCACAGTACTCACCGCCATGTAGTAGGCTGTTGTTTTTATGCAATGTTTGATAGGCCCGTTCTCATGCTACTAGCTGACCGTCACCGCACCGCCGCGTCACACCAGATATTTCTCCGGCATACCAACTGTTTCGATGAGTACAGACATTCGCTTAACAGGGATACCAACCACACCCTCTCCTATAAGTTGCTTCAAACATAGCACTGAAAAATATAGGGCTTTCTTACACTTTCCTTAGGGTGTAAAGGAGGCCCTATAATTGGAGGTCCTATATTTTGTCTTTGCATACGGCTGTAAGGGAGCAATGCCTAGTGCCTTCACCCACTCTGGCTGATCTAACAGTTCACTTTGTAAATATACTCCCACAAACATTGAGTTGTTACCCTGACTTCTGCGCCGTTACACTATCACTTTTTACGTCAACTTTGTGGAAATCGACAAATTCTGGAGAGCACGCCGTCACACACAAGCAGTTATTATTGACAAATTTTGGAGTGCGCGCCATCATATACACACACAGCTGTTCGTCTACACTGTTTTCGTCATCAGTAAACAAATTTCAACACTCAGACAAACATTAGCTTCCCTGCATCTCATTATATGTGTCTTGTCTATTACCAACACTCTACCACCACCACCACTAGCGTCTAGCTCGCTCGCTCCCTTCCTGATAGGCTGACACACACGCTCGTTCCATTCTTTCACACTCACACATCACCAACACTTCCTTCCTTCCACATTCACACTCACCAACACTCCCTTACGGGGAGAAGGGAGAAGGGAAAACTGTACAACTACAGATACGGTATATGGCTGGCCTGGCTGGCTATATGTTCACTTGTGAGTGTAGCCTCGTTTCTATGGATAATGGCTGACCACCCCACCCACCCACCCCACCGCCGATCAGACCAAAACTGGAATATGCAGAAGTAATATGGTCCCCACACACGCACGCACGCCCACACACACACACACACACACACACACACACATGGTCCCCGCACAAGAAAAAGCCAGTGTTGAAAGTAGAAAGAATACAGAGAATTGCAACTAAGATGGTGCCAGAATTGGAAGACCTAACATATGAGGAAAGATTAAAACAAATGCAACTGAACAACATTGAAAGAGAGAAGAGAAAGAGGAGACTTAATCACAATATATAAATTGATGAACAACCTTGAGGAAACAGATAGAAAACACCTAATATTGACAAGAAAAGGAGAGGCTAGAAATTTAAAGACACAAGAAAATACTGCAAAAAGAAATTTGTTTGAGAGATACAAAAAAGTACAGTTTTCCCCAAAGAAGTATAGATACTTGGAATGGACTGATGGAAGAGGAGATAATGGCAAAGAATGTACATCAACTGAAGGAAAAACTGTACAAATATAGATACGGAGACATGACCACACGAGTGTAGCTCAGGCCCTGTATACTACAACTAGGGAAACACACACACATTAACATACTGCTCCCGGATGTGCGTGGTGTTGTGTGCGTGTGTGGGTCGAGCCCATAGGTATACATAGGTGTACATCCACTTCATGTCATTGTAATCCCCTTCCATGTTGAGAGAGTAGTTGTAATGTTTCACCCATTCCTAGACTCTCTCATGTTGTGCTGGGCTATGTTGCAGGATGAAGGATGGATGCTTAGTGTTTAGTGATGGGAGTATGTTGTGCTGAGCTATGTTGCAGGATGAAGGATGGATGCTTAGTGTTTAGTGATGGGAGTATGTTGTGCTGGGCTATGTTGCAGGATGAAGAATGGATGCTTAGTGTTTAGTGATGGGAATATGTTGTGCTGGGCTATGTTGCAGGATGAAGGATGGATGCTTAGTGTTTAGTGATGGGAGTATGTTGTGCTGGGCTATGTTGTAGGATGAAGGATGGATGCACACACCGAAAAATAAAAGTGTAGTTCCTGAAGGATTAGTAATGTTGTTGGTGTAAATGATATGACAGAGGGAGTGAATAATTATATGAGTCTATTTGCAGCTGATGCCAAATTACTAAGAATAATAGAGAGTAAAGAGGACTGTGAGCATTTACAAAAGGATTTAGATAAGAATTAAATTTGAGTAAATTTTGTGAAATGTAGTTTAACGCCAAAAAGTGTAAAGTTCTGGAAATAGTCAGTAGTAGAATGAGACGAAGAGGAAAGTATTCAATGGGAAATGAATGGATAAACAAAACAAATGTTGAACAATATTTGTGAGTATGGATTACAGATAATTTGTCACCAGAGAAACATATCAATAAAATAACATGAGATACATATCAGCTGCTGAGAAATATAAGAATGGCTTTCAAATATCTGGGTGAAGAGATGATTAACAAATTGATAACATCATTGATGCAACCAAAGTTACAATATGCGGCAGTGATTTGGTCACCACATAAAAAAAAAGATATAAAGAAGCTTGAGAGATTACAAAGAGCAGCTACAAAAATGGCTCCAAGGCTGAGAAATTTACCTTATGAAGATAGACTTTCTAGACTGAAACTACCAATTCTTGAGAAAAGAAGAGAAAAGGCAGACTTTATAACAGTGTATAGAGCATCAAAAGGTCTGGAAAAAATTTATAGAAATTATCTGTTTGTGTGTTAGGACAGAACAACAAGAGGACACGAGAACAAACTAAAAAAGAATACTGGCAAGAGGCATAAAAAATACACCTTCCCATATAGAAGCGTGGAATAAACTTGAGGCAGAAATAATTAATGCAAGAAATATTCATGATTTGAAAAGCAAACTAGATAATAATAGATTTGGATACGAGAAAGTACGAGCATAACTGTTTCCATGTAGTATATTACAACTAGGTAAATACAGCTGTGTGTGTGTGTGTGTGTGTGTGTGTGTGTGTGTGTGTGTGACAACCAACACACACCAGACCAGTATGAAACCTCACTGTATGCCTATCTAATATAGCAAAATACTGTAGATCCACCACACGCTGCCCTCTCTCTGCCTCACCTGGCCATACCTGTACAAACTGACCTTCAACAATACACATCTGTGCAAACTGCATCACCAAGAACATAATGTGTTCTTTAGAGGCTGTTCTGTTTACAAATTTGAATCAGAGGTTGCTGCCCTCGGCTTCAAACATGACCTAACACTCAAAGAAGCTAGACAAGAAGCCCATCGCTGTGGCTTCCAACAGGTTTCTCTCTCTCAGCACAGCTCCATTAACACCCCACAAACCACCACTAACACTGACTCTCCTCCTACTACTACATCCCATCCTTCTTCTTCCACTCACACACCTTCCTCTTCCACTCCTCTTGTTCCTTCATCTAGCACAAATACCTCCTCCACTTCTCTCACCCACCCTCTACTTGCTTCAGTGCCAGTGAATAATAATTTTTCTCTCCTAAACCCAGATATCCCAACCTCTACTCCTTCAACTCCAAACCTTACCCTCCTTCCACGTCCTACTCCAGTGCCTAACACCAAGCGTCACTCCTGTCCTTCTCCTCATTCTACTTCCTCTTTAATCACTAAAACTTCTTCCCTACAACCTCTAGCCAAGAAAATGTTTACTCCCACTCTCTCATCCCCTTCTTCCCCTAATGAGACCATCTCTGACCTTTCATTGATATCTCACTCCTTTTCCATCCTCCACCCGACCACATATTACCTTCGAGAACACCATTTGTATTTCAGCACATTTCCATGTTCCCCGGTGGAAAGTCTGTATGCAGAATCAGGCCGACCATCACTTTCCCAATGCTGCACTCTCCTTTCCCTCCCAAGTTATGTCAGACTACACCAGTTTTTCACCTCTAAGATCACCTAAAACCTCGCTAAAAACCGTACTACCATAGTGCGATACATCCCATCAGAGTGCCTAAAATGTACATTTATTTATATACTATTATATGTACTTGTGTGCAATATTCTACTACCCTCACCCTCCTACTGTCACCTTCAAATTGTGCCAACTGAACCTGACTCTGTTATTTATTTTTCTATCCATGCTCTTAATATAAGTCTTGATATATTATCCATCTACTGTGTATATATATATATATATATATATATATATATATATATATATATATATATATATATATATATATATGTATATATATATATATATATATATATATATATATATATATATATATATATATATATATATATATATGTGTGTGTATATGTATATATGTATATATATAATATATATATATATATATATATATATATATATATATATATATATATATATATATATATATATATATATATATATATGTGTGTGTGTATATGTATATATATATATATATATATATATATATATATATATATATATATATATATATATATATATATATATATATATATATATATATATGTATATATGTGTATATATATATGCTTAGCATTCCATTTCATGTCACCAAAATACTGCATCCTCTATCTATCCTACTAATATTCACTCTTAGCAACATATGTCCTAACCCATTCCTGTAGCCGAACCACAATGCATTATTACAATTGACCATACCTGTTATGCCAGAAAACCTTTTATACTTTAATTTATACGTATCTATCATCATTCTCACAAAGCATCTCTTTTTCTGTTATACTACATGGAAAATCTATATGCATCCTTATTTGATGATATCGCTAATGACAACACTACAGACACTAATGACATTGGTACAGACATTATTAGAACTATAAATGGACATACAGACCTAGCCTCGCTGTCTAAATATTACAGTATTGAAGAATATAACGAGCACTCACAATCTACTTCAAGTACATCAAAACCTAGCCTTAACATCCTTCACCTTAACATTAGATCCCTCCAGAAAAACTATGATAACCTAACATCTCTCTTAAAGTGCTTAAAAAACCGGCCTCACATTATTGCTCTCAGAAACTTGGCTGAAAAACACTACTCAACATCTCTACCATCTTGACGGCTATTCAACTTACCACTCCTGGAGACAGAACAAAGAACATGGAGGAGTTTACTAGTTAGCTCTGACATCCTTTCTGAACCCATTCAACAATATACTTGTAACTGTATGTATATTTTATCATTCCTTTGTTGATCTCATTTATATAAAGATATTTAGAAGGTACTGTAAAGAAGGATCAGTAGATGCCTTGTTGTTTCATGGTAAAGGCGATCACATTGCTTATAGAGACTTGTTCACGTCACTCATTGCTGACAACAGAAGCGCGCTCGCAGGATGTGATCGAGGTGAGATCTGTTTATTTCTTATATATTGTGGTATAAATTGACTGTTATGATGATTTATTGATTGTAAGCATTACTTGAAGTGCATGACAATGCCATGAGAATGTATGTGTATTCGTTCTGTGACTGGAAATGTATATTTTCAGTTCTTTACGACATGGTAGAGCCAGCCAGACATGGCATAGCCAGACATGGTTATGAAAATAGAGGACTGAGCTTCAATAAACGTCATCGGGAAATACGGGTTTCTGTTCACCCCGGTGAGGAAGCATGTCCTGCCATGCCTGTAAAACAGTTCACATTAATTAGAAGCCTGCGAAAGCCGCTACAGTAAAGAACTCGTCTCAACAAATGTGAAGATTGCTACGAGATGAGGGGATGCCACCTCACCCTAAGAAATCCCTTGTGTCAGCATTTCTGCCCCGGATACAAGCCGCACCCACAACAACGCCACCCCCACAGCCTCCATCTTATAATGCATCAAGGTCACAGGCAAGAGATTGTAGCTATACTGTAACAGTTCCTATATGGTAATATTGCCCTAAAATAGATTTGAATAGAATGGGCAATCTAGAAGTCAGGATATTTGTTCAGTGTAGCTACTCCCTCAGTATATTTTTTAATGATGTCTAATATTGAGGAGAAAGGTGCCGTAGGTGGTCTGATTGAAGATGAGAGGGAATGGCAGGCGGGTAGAGGCGTACAGAGCCATGTTGGAGGTGCTAGGGAGAGATTGCCAACCGCGAAGGGGAAGGGGTATAAAATTAGTCAAGTTATAGAGAAGGTGGGGTTCTTTCAACGCAAATGGAAGAAATTTGTAAACAGAATTGGTAAAGGTATGGAAGAAGCATCCAGTCTCATGCACTTAATCAAAATGTCTGATGAAGAAATGGAATTGTATGCTAACTATGTTAGTGCATGTATGGAACTTAAAGATCTTAAGCAAGAAGAGTCGGATGAGTTAGATGAGTTAGAGAACCTTAAAGTAGATGAACAGATTCACCAAGAAACTGTAAAGGATTTAAAGAGTAAGAAATTGGAAGTACTAAGTGGTAAAGAATCTGTATTTTCTCATGTTACTAAAGGTTCTAGTAGACATTCTAAAGCATCTAAGGCTTCCTCTGCATCATTACTAAGAAGGAAAGAAGCGGCAGCTAAATTGGCCATGCTTAAAGCAGAAATAGAACATCATGATAATGTAGCTGAGGCACAGGCGTTAGTAGCAAAGAGTACAGCTGAGTTAGCCAAAAGAGAAAAAATGAGAGACATAGCAGCTGTCAGTGCAGAACTTGAAGCTCTAAATGAAGTTGAAGAGGATGATAGAGGGATGCTTCCAAGTGATGATGAAAGTGTAGGGAGGCAACAACATCTTCAACAATATTTAGAGGTACAAAGCAAAGATGTATCGCTACTGCAGTCTGATTCAGAGATAGATGAAGCCATGCCTCATAAATGTGTTACATTCTTCCCTAAACATGAATCTAAGGGTAAATCTCATAGTCTAATGAATGAGGAAGGATTAGGTGTTAGTAGAAGTACAAACGTTAATGCTCAAGCAATGAATCTCAACCCCTTAGCTCATAGTTTCATACCTCCTAGTAACTATACTCCCACTAATAATGTCAAACAGTCCTGTCAGTCTCTTTCCACTCCTGGTAGTAATCCTGTTACTTATATACCTGTTCAAGGATGGAGTTTACCTCCAATAGAGCCTCCAATTTTTAGTGGAGAACCCATGAAATTTCCACTCTGGATAAAAAAGTTTAAAACCTTTGTGGAAGCTAGGACAACTGATGCATCAGAGAGACTTGCATATCTTGACAAATATACAAGTGGTGAGGCAAAGGAAGCCATAAGAATGTTAATGTATTTAAATACTAACCAAGATTATGACACAGCAAAGAGAATTCTCTGGCAAAGATTTGGAAATGAAAGTGTAGTTGCCAATGCTTACATGAAAAGGTTGTCAGGATGGCCACAAATTCCTCAAGACGATGGTCCAGCCCTAATGAAGTTTTCAGATTTTTTAGAATGCTGTAGGGCAGCTATACATTCTATTCCTCACTTGTCATTCCTTAATGATCCCAGAGAACATAGGAAATTACTAACAAAACTTCCTAGATCTATAATTAATAGTTGGAATGCGAAAATAACAAAACATTGTTATAGCAGTTCTCAGTATGGGCCAGGGCAGTACCCACCCTTTGAAAGATTTTGTAAATTCATCAACTCACAAGCTCATGCAGCATGTGATCCTTTTACTTCATACAATGCTGTGGTCATGGAAGCAAATGACAGTGGTAAAGGCAATGCAAGCTTGAACAGGAATAAGAGTAATAGGTCATATACCATGACTAAATTTAGAGGAAGTAAGGGTTTCATTACAAAACCATCTGAGGAAAGGACAGCTAGTTCCTTTAACAGTAAAGTAAATGTAGAGACTATGAAACAAGACTTTAAAGGAAAGGAAGGAAAGAGACAATTTTGTCGCTACTGTAAAGAGGAGCATGATTTAGAAAATTGTAAACTATTTGTAAAACTTGATCCTGATACAAAGTTTACATTTATCAAAGAAAAAAGATTATGTGCAGGATGTTTAAATTGGGGTCACATAAAGAAAGACTGTAGGAGAAAGAAATCATGTAAGGTATGTCAGAGATTCCATCCCACCGTTCTCCATAATGATGCTTCAAGATCTCAGACTCAAGAAAGACCAGAACGGGTAATTGATCTCAAGAAAAACGATGAAAGACCAGTTGTAATAAATGAGGTTAAGGTCAAACAGTCAGTTGCTGGAGACACACACAGTTTAATAGTACCAGTGTGGATGTACCAAGGAGGTAATGAAGGGAATAAAGTGTTAGTGTATGCATTGTTGGACAATCAATCTGATGCTTGCTTCGTGAAGCAAAGTCTCTTAGAGGAGGTGGGAGTGAGTGGACCGCAAATTTCTTTGCAAACTTCCACAATAAATGGAGAAGAGACAATTGTGTGTAATAAAGTCTCTGAACTTATAGTACGAAGCATCTATGATGAACGAGATATAGAGCTTCCACATGCATACTCTAGAGAGAATATCCCAGCACGACGAGATCAGATTCCTAGAAGGGAGACAGCAGAAGGGTGGTCCCACTTATCTCTAATTGCTTCTAAACTCATGCCATATAGGTCAGATGTAGAAATAGGACTTCTGATTGGAGTGAATTGTAATGAAGCAATAGAGCACAGGGAAGTAATCACAGGGGAGTCTGGAGAGCCCTGTGGGATAAGAACAGAGTTAGGATGGGGCATCCAAGGAAGGGTTGCTGTTAGTCAAGGCTTAGAAGATAATATCCTGACAGTATTTAGAACATTTGTACAAGAGGTCGAGATAAATCAGGAAAAAAGGGTAAGCTTCTTAGTCGTTCCATCAAGGACTAAGGAGATAATAAATCCCTCCCAAGTACAAGATATGTTTGAGCTTGATTTCAATGAAAGGAAGTCAGCTGATGTTCTATTATCGTATGAAGACAAGAAGTTTATAAATAAAATGAAAGCTGGAGTACATCAGCTGGAAGACAGGCATTACGAGTTGCCTCTTCCTCTTAAAAACGACAGTGTCAAGCTTCCAAACAATAAAACTTTGGCAGAGCATAGATTAATGAAGCTAAAAAACAGATTTGACAAAGATAAACAACACCATGATAACTATAAAGTGTTCTTGGATAATATGATAGATAAAGGCTATGCAGAGGTTGTGCCTAAGAAGGATCTAAACAAGGATGATGGTCAGGTTTGGTACATTCCACATCATGGAGTGTATCACTCTAAGAAACCAGGGAAACTCAGAGTGGTATTTGACTGCAGTGCAAACTATAAGAGTCAGTCTTTAAATGGCCATTTGTTACAGGGTCCAGACCTCACCAACAAATTGGTAGGGGTACTTTGCAGATTTAGGCAGGAACCTATTGCATTTGTTTGTGATATAGAAGCAATGTACCACCAAGTGAAGGTGAATCCAGAGCACAGGGACATGCTTAGGTTCCTTTGGTGGAAAAATGGTGATGTAACTAAAGAAATTGTTGAACACAGAATGACGGCTCACTTGTTTGGTGCTACATCGTCTCCAAGTGTTGCCAATTTTGCATTAAAGAAGGCTGCAGACGACCATGAATATCTGTGTGGTTCTGATGCAGCAAATTTTATAAGAACAGATTTTTATGTTGATGATGGCCTTAAGTCAGTGGCAACAGTGAATGAAGCCGTCACTCTGATGAAACAAAGCAAGGCAATATGTAGCATGGGAGGTTTCAACCTTCATAAGTTCTTGTCCAACAGTAGGGAAGTACTAGAAACGACATCCCCTCATGAAAGAGTGAATGTTGTTAAGAATTTAGATCTTAGTAAAGAAACACTGCCCATGGAAAGAACTCTGGGAATTCAATGGTGTATAGAGTCTGACACTTTTCAATTTAAAATACAGTTGAAAGATAAGACACTCACAATAAGAGGTATGTTGTCCACTGTGAACTCTGTATATGACCCGTTAGGTCTAGTGTCACCTTTTATTCTTGTGGGCAAACAAATCCTTCAAGAATTATGCAAACATGGGTCTAGTTGGGAAGACGAGGTGACAGATAATGTCAGATATAAATGGGTAAAATGGAGAGATAAGCTGCACAAGTTGAAAGGGCCTCTGAATACCTAGATGCTATAAATGTGAGTCATTTGAAGAAATCTTATGGTCAATGATGATGTTATTGTAAAGGATCACAATCTGCCAAGAAACTGTTGGAGATTGGGTAGAGTCATAGAAGCTTTGCCTGATAATGACGGTCTTGTAAGAAAGGTAAAGCTTGTGATGGCAGATTTTAATATTGACAATCAGAGAAAACGTACAAGATATGTAAACATAATGGAAAGACCTATCCACAGTCTTGTTCTCTTGGTAGAATGTGATAATGGTGAAGACCAGGGTATCCCCGCCAAGGAGCCTTTGTAATTCAAGTGCCTTATGATGTGCCAGTATTAGTTTTAAGACAAATTGTCTTTTAGTTTATAAGGTAAATTGTTGCACAATTTAGGGGAGCCATGTAACTGTATGTATATTTTATCATTCCTTTGTTGATCTCATTTATATAAAGATATTTAGAAGGTTCAAATACTGTAAAGAAGGATTAGTAGATGCCTTGTTGTTTCATGGTAAAGGCGATCACATTGCTTATAGAGACTTGTTCACGTCACTCATTGCTGACAGCAGAAGTGTGCTCGCAGGATGTGATCGAGGTGAGATCTGTTTATTTCTTATATATTGTGGTATAAATTGACTGTTATGATGATTTATTGATTGTAAGCATTACTTGAAGTGTATGACAATGCCATGAGAATGTATGTGTATTCGTTCTGTGACTGGAAATGCATATTTTCAGTTCTTTACAACATGGTAGAGCCAGCCAGACATGGCATAGCCAGACATGGTTATGAAAATAGAGGACTGAGCTTCAATAAACGTCATCGGGAAATACGGGTTTCTGTTCACCCCGGTGAGGAAGCATGTCCTGCCATGCCTGTAAAACAGTTCACATTAATTAGAAGCCTGCGAAAGCCGCTACAATACTTTTGTAAATGAAAATATTGAAATATGTACTGTCCAGCTAAAACTTAAGACTAAATTAATCATCTCCGTCATCTACAGACCAAACACTAAATATGTTGCAGTGGAAGAGTTCACTCTTACATTACATGACATCTTAACCCAGAACCTATTCATGAGAAACAACACAATTCTTCTTGGAGACCTTAATATCAATCTCTTAGAACATGCTTCCCATCAACCAAATAATAACTTTCTGAATACCATGCAAGCTCTGAACTATTTCCCACATATATCTCGCCCGACCAGATTTCCTGACAATCCTAACCTTGGGCAGCCCTCACTTCTTGACCATATTTGGTCGAATTATACTCCACTTTCAACCTCAGGAATCATTCACTATCCAATATCTGATCATCTCCCAATCTTCCTAAATATATCCCTAATGTCCAACCCATAAAATAACTTATAGGATTTCTGACACACTGAAGCACAGTTTGTTTACATCAACTCTAGCCTCAATCAACTGGAATGACATCCTCATTTCTAATGACATCGATGGAAACTTTGAAAAATTTGTTAGAATCCTTCAAAACCTATACAATAAACATTTTCCCATAGTTACTAAATTTGTGTCAGCCAAAAGACTCAGTAATCCTTGGTTAACACCTGGTATACTAACCTCTATCAAATTCAAAAGCAATCTCTTCAAACTGTACAAGCTAGGGACTATAAACCACAACACATACACGTAATACCGAAATAGAGTGACACAAATAACAAGGACAGCCAAAACTAATTACTATATGAACATTTTTAGTAATTTCAAGAATAACACAGATAATTTGGCAGACCATTAATGAATTATCCGGTAAACAATCATCAAGAACAACAATTTCTAACTTACATCTAAACAACACAACGTATAACAACCCTCAACAAATTGCGGAAGCCCTCAATGTACATTTCAGTGGTAGCAACCAAACTTAATAAAGAGCTACCACCAGCAAATATGAATGCCACTGACTTTTTGCAAGGCAATTATCCAAACTCTATGTCTGTCCCACCAATTACCCCAGAGGACATTACTAAAGCTATAATAGCTCTAAAAAACAAGAAATCAAATGTTGAAGAAATTCCTATCTCATTATTAAAACGTAATTGTGCACAGTTTGCCGACCCTATTACTTTACTTTTCAACCAATCAATTACCACTGGAATATTTCCTACAACCCTCAAAAAGGCTAACGTCACCCCCATCCATAAGTCTGGTCCTACAACTGACCCGAATAACTACCGCCCTATCTCTACACTGTCTGCCCTCTCTAAAATATTTGAAACCCTAATAAAAGACAAACTAATGTCATACCTTCAAAAAAACAAAATATTGAGTGACTCCCAGTATGGATTCAGACCAGGCCTAAACACTTATCATGCTCTCAGTCAATTCTCCTCTCACCTTTATTCAGCTCTTGATGATAAATTATCTGTCCTAGCAATCTTTGTTGACTTCTCCAAAGCCTTTGATACAGTTAACCACAACATTCTTCTCCACAAATTGCACCATTACGGCATAAGAGGCACAGTACACTCCTGGTTTAAGACCTATTTATCTGATAGAACCCAATGCACACTCCTTGAAGGTTATAAATCCTCAGCAAGTAAAATTTGTACTGGTGTCCCACAAGGAAGTGTCCTGGGGCCCATACTGTTCCTTATCTACATCAATGATATTGTCAATGTATTTTCACATGCAGATACCATCCTCTTTGCTGATGACATGACCCTCCATTTCACAGGCCTAAATAATAATATATTGTTCCATGCAGCTAATGTAGACCTTGACAAACTAAATAACTGGTGTTTGAGTAATAGACTTACCATCAACAGCAACAAAACACATTTTATGATATTTTCAAATAGAGTTGATGACAATTTCCCAGAACTAAAAATAAAAACAATTATATAGCCAGAACCAACAAACTTAAATTCTTAGGAGTAACTTTTGATGAAAACCTAACATTTAAATTTCATACAAATAACATATCCCAAAAACTTTCAAGGTGCACTGCCATGCTTTATAAAGTAAGAGATTTTAAGCCCAGTGAAGTACTAAAAGCACTGTACTATGCCCATATATATCCTCATCTGCAATACTGTAACCCAATTTGGAGTATCACCCAAGCCACACATCTAAAATGCATAAACCTAATTCATAAAAAGATTATCCGCATTATCACAAAGAGCTCGTACCTTGAACACACGGCTCCACTCTTTAAAGATACAAAAATTTTAAGACTTGAAGACATAACAAAACTCTCTATTGCAACTTCTATGTACAATAATCAAATTAATGTCTCCCTTCCCATGCATGATTATACCACACGACACAGAGAACGCCTATGTATACCCACCCATCGCCTCAGCATCTTCCGTCGCTCAACTATGTACTTAGGCCCTCTAATATGGAATTCATAACCTCAACAAATTAAAAGTGTCAACTCTCTTTACAAATTTAAAAGTAGGCTCAAGAATCATCTCCTGGATGCATATTAACCAATGCTTTTCTTATATATCTTCCTTAACATTCCCAGATATGTCTCATCATAAACATCTATGATCACCATCGTCACCACTTCCATATCATTTTACCCCTTCTAGACAACTTATCCATTTCATACACCCATCTTATTACACTTACCTCATATGTGTAACACAATTTATCACTAAACTCTTTATCTTACTTCCTTATTTTAGAACATTATATTAGATCTATCTATTAGCAAATTTAGTTATTATTATATCTATATATCTTAGATTTAAAACATAAATCTACTTCCTTTTCCCTTTGCCTGAAAAGCTTTGCTTATATAAAGGCTAGCCCATTATGTGTAAAAATAACGCAATGTATCTCAAACCTAGGCTATAATAAAGTGTTTAAAGTGTTTATTCTACAAGCTCTTCAAAGTAGTTTCTCCTCCCATCCACGACTACCACGACCACTTTCTGTTTGTATGCATTCCCTTCTCTTTCACACTCCCTTTCCTGATTGAAATGTCCTCCCTTTCCATACTCATTCTTTTCCACCATGGCTTATACCCTCTCCCTTAATTTGCTCTTCTGCCCTTCCTTATTCTTCCAAGTCTGATACACCAACTTACATCTTACAAACCCTTTTTCTGGAACACTTTACTACCCTTTGTATGACTTGTAACGCCCTCCTCTCTGTACCACACATTCTACTTTTCTGTCCTTGATACACTACTGCTTTCCCTCACTTAAGTCACCTATCTCAACCTCCCTTCTACACTGCCTTAATGATATTCTCACACAATCAACACATTTCCACTTACACAACATACTTTCCTTCCTACAACAAATACACATCCTCCATTTGATCTAATCCTTTAACTATAACTAATTGTTCTTTCCTTCCCCATAATTTGCCTTACCATCACCTCTACTATACCGTCTACCTTTTAGATTAACATAGCGCCATATCACCTTACATGTCTGGCGCTTCCTCCTTTTTGCATTAACTAACTAACTAACTAACAAGAAAAAATAGCATAAAGGAATTTGCTTGAACGATACAAAAAAGTACAGTTTTCCTCAGAGAAGTATAGATACTTGGAATGGACTGAAGGAAGAGGAGATAATGGCAAAGAATGTACATCAACTGAAGGAAAAACTGTACAAATATAGATACGGAGACATGACCACACGAGTGTAGCTCAGGCCCTGTATACTACAACTAGGTAAAAACACACACAGACACACACACACACACACACACAAACTCATTGTTTTTTCCCCTGGTAGACTCGTCTCTGTTGAGTGAAATATTAGACATTATAGTGGTGGTGTTGGTGGTGGTGGTGGATGTGGTGGTGAGGGTGGGGACGCTGCTGGTGTCCTCTCCTCCTCATCCACCTCCCACCGTGTCTGTCCTCTGTGCACCCGTGTTCGTGGTGACCAGCTCTTGCATCACTAAAACATTGTAATTATCAGAATAGGAAATGACATATAGTATATATATATATATATATATATATATATATATATATATATATATATATATATATATATATATATATATATATATATATATATATATATATAATTTTTAGATGCATTTTTCACATGGGTAAATATGACTTGACACAGTTTATATTTTCAACTTACAAGGTTTTCAATTTTCAAACCATTTACAAGTATTTTCTGTTACTAATTATTTACAAGACTATAAGAAATTGTCATGGAACACAACCGTTCAGACTAATGGATGCCTCACATAACATTGGAGGTAATAATGTTAATTTAATCTGCCCACAATTCAGAACAACACTTTTTAAAAATAGCAAGTTATGTTCCGGTCCTCAACTTTGGAATTCATTGCAGACAGAAATCAAAGTTCTAATTAACAATAGTAATTTGTCAACATCTAAAAGCTCAATAAAAACTTATTTGTATTCTTTGCAACATATTTAGTATGATTATTGTAAATTTATTTTTTATCATAGGTTTATTTTAAGTATACTCTTTCCAACATATTTAGTATGTTTACTGTAAATATTATTATTACCAACATACTGTGTATTGCAACCACACTGTCCCCTTAATATAAAACTGTCTGTCAGGGAACTTTGGCTCGACGGGCCCTGCCAAAAATTTCAATATATATATGTATATAAATGTGTAAAATGTTAAATGGCAATAAACTTTACTCAGTCTTTTTCTCTTTTCTTTACAAAGTAATAACCAAATTAATACTGTTCAATAAAAATGTCATTAAAAATATGAACCAAAATATAAAAGAATACACAACACCATTTACAGAAACAAATTTAAATGAGAAAATAAAATCAAAACCTAAAATTGTAAGATTAAACGAGTACTTACCAAGTATGAAGTTTGATCGTAATTTCACGAACATTTAACGACGTCACAGTGGTGCACAATGAGACGCTCTACTACCATTCCACCATCAGTCAGTTTAGAGAGTAGGTTTTAGGAAGCAGCCACCAACTACCGCTGAGAGCCCATGCCACAAAGTGAACTCGGTGAATAGATGGGGCAGGGAGGGAGGGCATTGTGCACCACTGTGACGTCGTTAAATGTTCGTGAAATTACGATCAAACTTCATACTTGGTAAGTACTCGTTTAATCTTACAATTTCACATCACAATATTTAACTGACATCACAGCGGTACCCAATGAGAGCTTTAGAGAGGTTCCTAAAACCTACCAAATCACACAAAATTCAGAAAAAGGGTCAGTATGGAGCCGTGAAAAAGAAAGTCCATAGGAACAAAGTAAAGCACAACACTGTAATTCAGAAGATAGAAAACATTAACAACTATCAAAAAAATAGTGAAACACAGTCTCACAGGAACATGGAAAGAAAAATCACCCATCACCCATACCAAAAATGGGGTCAAAGAACCCTCACATTAAACCCTGAGCAGAGGAAAAGGCCAAACATTATATGACAAAATTGCCCTCGCAAACTGTCCATGCTGAGTGATGGGCTTCCGGTAGTGTTGCGTAAAGGTTGACTCCCTGGCCCAACCAATGGTGGAGACACTCGTGAATAACGGCAAAACCAGGGCTGCCTTGCTGGACGATGCAGACCTAGTCGAATGGGGACAAAATATAGTAAGGTCAATGCCAGCAGCCCCCATCACATCTCTCGCCCAACGATGCAAAGTATCACGAGAGGCCAACCATACTGGAGGTCGTGTCGTCAAGAAAAACCCAGTAAGCGCCCCTCAGAAGGTCGTCGTCCTATCAAGATAATGTTTCATGATGTGCACAACGCATAAGCAGTTGTCATGCGGGTAAGCCTCAAAGACTACCCTTGACAGAAGGACCCCAGGACGGGAAGTTTTCACCAGATCGCCAATCCCAAAAACAACCTGAGTCTCAGAGACAAACAAATTTCATGTGTTCAGCAAATGCAAGATCTGACCACGTTGGCCAGTCAACAAGAACATAAGAACGACCAATTTTATGGATAACTGAGGAAAGGACAAATCCTCCGTGGGACCCAGACTGCAGATATTCATCCAGAACTAGCTGAGGATCCCAAGTCATGAAACGGGAAACTAAAGGATGTTGGCCTGCAGGACGTCCATCAAAAGTAGCAACTGCAGAGATGCCAGACCGGATAGTGTTCATAGAGCTGTACCCACGGCCTGTCCCCCGTTTAAATTCTGACAAAAGATAGTCCAGAAGGGCATTCACAGGTGGTTGAAATGGATCCACTTCCCTGCCGAGGCAAAATGACAGCCAGCTGTTGATACGCGGCCCATATTGAGCCTTAATGCTAGATCTCCAGGACCAAAGGATAAACCGGGCAACCTCCATCGAAAGGCCTCGACGTGTGAACGCTGCCCGGAGAGCACCATCGCTGTCAAGACCAACTCCCGAGTCCGAGGGTGTGCAAGAGTTAGCTGTTACGATAAGAGCAAAGGACAGCGTGGAAGCAAGACTGGATCGGCTGCCAACATCTGAAGGGCTGCCGGAAACCACACCTGAGTTGGCCACAGCGGGAAAATCATCAGCGCCGTCGCCCCGTAGTCCTGCAGTTTCCGGAGAGCCCTGGATATCACACTGAAAGGTGGAAAGCATATAAACTCTTCCCACCCCAATCCAAGGTAAAGGCATTAATGCACATAGCAGATGGGTCTGGCCTCCAAGAAACATAGTTAGGTAACTGAGCATTTATCTGTGTAGCAAAAAGATTGATATCAGGAGTATAAAAACGCTGACAAACCATCCTGAAAAAACGCGGCTGTAACATCCACTCACCATCCATCCTGCTGACTCTAGACTCCGTGTCTGCTGTCATATTGTATAAGCCCTGTACATGCTGTGCCGACAAGGTAATACCCCTAGAAGCAGCCCACTCAAAAAACTGTTCTGTAAAAGCATGAAGTGTAGGTCGTGTGCTACCACAACGATCAATCCATGCAACCGCAGTGGTGTTGTCAGAGCGAAGCCTAATATGAGAGCCATTCTTATCTCGACAAAGTGACTGCAAGCCCAACAGAATGGCCCTTAACTCCAAAGAGTTTAAATGATCCAGCTCCTTGTGGGCCCAGTGACCTCCAGTTGTAGAGTCCCCCATCGAAGCACCCCAGCCAGTCAGGTAGGCATCTGTAAACAGCTGACATGTTGGAGAAGGAGAGCGGAGCGACCTCTCCTGAAAAACTACATTAGTCACTCACCAAGTGACTAATTCCCGGCCATGAGCATCTCAAACAACGCAGGAATTATAATTGCCATAGGACCGAGAGAGATCCCTGATACGAATAATCTCCAGGTACCTGTAACGGAGAGGAGCTAACTCTACAGCAGGGCCAGAAGCCACTGTCAAACCAATAAAAGAGGACAAGTCTTGTAAGGTGATATCTCTGTTGAGGAGGAGCAAACCTTTTTCCCTGATGCGCTCCCTCCTACAGGAGGGCAAAGTCAAGGAAACAGAGTCAAGAACCACATCAAGGAATGTAACCCTCTGGGTAGACTCCAGGACCGACTTCCGCACATTGATGGTGAGATCCAGAGAATGAAAGAAGTGCAAGGCATAGCCCACCTGGGCCCGCGAGGCCTCTACCAATGAAGCAATAAAAAGACAGTCATCTAAATAACAAACTACAACCATTCCAAGGGACCGAAGGTGGGAGAGGACAGGTTTCAGTAACTTTGTAAAGGTGTGAGGAGCAGAAGTTAACCCCTGAGGGAGACAAGTAAATCTAAAAGCACGGCCCTTCCACCAAAACTGAAGCCACTTCCTATCCTCAGACCTAACATAAACTGAATAATAGGCGTCCTTGAAATCAACTGTAACAAAAAAACAGTTAGGGAGGATTAAAGGAATCACATCCTTCAGAGTGTCCATCTTAAAATGAATATAAGGTACATGAACATTAAGGTCCATCAAGTTTAGGATAACCCTCGCCGGCCCGAACCGGCTTTATAATGGGAAACAAAACCATGATCTTTCTCCTGCTACAACTCCCTTCCACCTTCCTACTACTACTCACACACTCACTCTATACTATAATGTGTATTAGAGTCAACCACCTCTACTTCCCTTACTTTCAAAAACCATCACCTCACTTTTCACAACATTCACTTTGATCTTCCTTCTCCTACACACATACATTATAACATTCATTCATCATTCTGTAGTTTCTCTTCACTCTCTACAAACTGGTGTGTCACCGTAAAACCAACAATTGCAACAGTTATTCAAAGATCATGATAACCATTACATTATCAAGGAAGGAAAACGATATAGAGAACACATAATTGCATCATAAATGAAGAATGTTTTTTTCGAGTTTACCAGAAGGGAAAAGTGAACTGAAATTGTTATAATTCACAAGAAATCTGTTTTTTTTTCTCTCCTACCTTGTGTTTTCATTCATTAGCCTTGATGACACAGCGATCCATTTTGTCCATGTTGATACATCCGTCCTCTGCCTTCCATCCTTGAGGTGCCTCGTGCAGGGTGTGGATCACTTGCATCTGTCCTCTTGATAGTTCTGTAATGGCATCAGTTATTAGCGAGTGTCTAAAGTTACTTCCCCAGACTCACACTCAACACACACACACAGATAAAGGGAACAATATACCATAATTCATAGCTTGTTAACACACATTTTATGCAGTTACTGGATGGAACTATGAATTCTCTTTTTTTTCTTCTACATTAAACTTCACAATGTTTGACACAATCAACATCTGATTTCTATAAGTTGTCAAAGCTTTTTCTTCTTCTATTCTTATGAAAAAAATCATGATTGAATTATTAATGTAATGTATTATTATTTGGAGAGTAAGATAAAGGTTGTGTGTTCAATCCTGGCTCACGGCAGCTTCTTGCTGAGAGGAACAGATCTCTCTCACTAACTCTAGCAGAGCTATGTGGTCTTAGCTACCTAGCTTGGGGAATTTGTAATCTTTGATCCTATCTAGCCTACCAAGCTGACATCTTCCTAAAGAGAGTAGTGGAGACCAAGCACTCCTACACACCCATGCATGCACATAAGCTGCTCTCACTGCTCCCCTAGAAGAGAAGAGCTTTTTAAACATTGTACCACACATTGTACCACACTCCCTCACACCCACAACACTGTCCTTGTTACACTTTCTCACTTCATCATATCTCTGATCTTTTTCAGGGAATGGTGGGATCACATCTGCTTTTCTGGTTACAGTGGTTCCATATTCTAGAAAAGCTGAGGTGATCCAACCCTTCCTTGATCAATGTAAACAACACTTATGGAAAAAAGAAATGTGATCCACTTTAGCCTAACAAGGATAACGTTGTGTGTATGTATGTGTGTGTGCTGGCTGTCACACCTTACACTTACTCTACTAAACTCTCTACCAACATAACAATAAACTCCACCACCACAGAACACACAATTCAACTCCTTAGTATGATCTATTTATCTATAGTTTCTGCAGCTTCCTTCCATCCTTGAACGTCCACCAAAGGATATGAACACGGCACAAGAGCCTCCACCTCACCCTATCCACACTGCTAGTTCAATCCCTCACCCTGTATCAGCAACTCTTTCATGCATGTACTCCTTCACTCTATCCTTCCATCTTACAACTGGCCTTCCTCTCCTCTAGGACTCAAAATTCCACTCCCATACACTTTCTTCACAAACTATTCACTCCTCTTTCTTTCCAGACGACCCAACCATTTCAAAGTATTTTCATCACCTATTCAACAGCTTCCCTTGGCCTTGCCGTCCCATCCTATCATGCCACACACACGTCCTTCTAGTTGACGCCTTCCTACATCACTCCTTAGTTCTCGGGTCAGATAAACAGGTCACCTCCGCACCTCAAGCAGCGTGAGAGGACAACAAACAGGACTCCCAAGAAGGGAACACAGCACAGTGGAGGCAGCACACAGCACAAGGAGAGTTAGTCACCACAGGGAAGGGTTGGTGAGTGTGGTGGAAGCCTGGAGCCTATTGGTCATCAGCTTGGTGGGGAGAGGATACAGTCTGGGCTAATTGGCAATTAAGTTATCCAAGGAAGCTTAATAGACGTAATTTCCTCTCCTCTCCTTCCTCCTCACCAACGCTGTCCACTGTAAAAGGAAAAACAATTACTCTTAGCCATTGTTACACTGTGGCTTGTAAATATTGTACTACATTCTCTCTCTCTCTCTCTCTCTCTCTCTCTCTTTCTCTTTCTCTGAGGAGGGCAGAGCAGCCTTCACAAGATACCTCAACAATGTCTAACTATACTCCAGTAGATATATTTGTATAGTTTATAGATTAACTTCACCTTTCACAGTATTTTGAAAGTATCTGAAAAAAATAAATTAATGTTCCCAAGTGTCCCCATTCTTGCCTTGCCTATTAGTACTCATAATTTTGCACATTCTAAAATAAATAAATGATATATATCGGTATAACTATTTCTTGGTAACCTAAGTATCACTAGGTATGAAAATAATTGAATGTGTAATGACTCAGAGTAAGTAGTGATGCATGGTTCATTGGTAACAGTGACCTCCCCTTGATGCGACTCACAGAGAGGGTCACAGCAAAGGTCACAGAGAGGGTTACATAGAGGGTCACAGAGAGGATCACACATCCACTATTGCCAGTGGCCTAGATGTGCCGCCTTCCTAACACAACACACACACACACACGCACATGAATACACTGTACTGTTTCATCTAGTAAGCCTACAAACACCCCAACTTTAGTCTTTCTTATAATGACACATTGTATTTCTTTGCTTTCTTTGTTGAGAGTAGATGTTCTTCAATACATATACCTTTGCCAATGATGTATAGTAGAAAATGTTATGGCAGCGTGTGGGTGATCTTTGGCCACTCAGAGGTCATTCCATAGAAAAGGTAGTCAATAGGAAGCTTTAAAAGACAGTTGGGTCAGAGTATGGAAATCCTGCTTGTCGCCAGACCCCGTAAAGAAGACAGTAGGAGAAATAAAGACATGGCAGGGAAGTCCAATTTAGTATGAGAGGTGTCTTGACACTCCTCTTTTGAAAGAGTTTAAGTCATAGGCAGGTGGAAAAACAAACAAAGGAAGAGAGTTCCAGAGTTTACCAGTGTAAAGGATGAAAGAGTGAAGATACTGGTTAACTCTTACATTAGGAAGATGGACAGAATAAGGATGAGAAGAAGTAGAAAGTCTTGTGCAGCGAGGCTGCGGAAGGGGTGGAGGCATGCAGTTAGCAAGTTCAGAAGAGCAGTCAGCATGAAAATAGCAGTAGAAGATAGATAAAGATGCAACATTGTGGCGGTGACTTAGAGTTTAATGAGCAACCGTGTATGTAGAATATTTTTTTTAGAAAGAATTACAAAAGGAATACAAACAGCAAGAGACTAAACTACCCTAACTATTATTAGAGAAAGGATAGAACAGTAGAAAACTCCTCCCCAACCATCCTTCCTCCAGCCCAGACTCAACACAAGAGAAGAGATACCAAATAGTATTGAAAAATTACCGAGAATTCAGAGGACAATGAAAAGAATGCCGGTTCTGGAGAGTTACAACACTACCTTACGTCATCCTCATTTCATCTTATATCAGAGTTTAAATGTATAAAATGAAGTAAGGTAATTATGATATGCTGACAACACAAGTATTCAAGAAGTGTTCAGAAAGCCTTGAGACTCACCCTGCGTTGTGGTGGTGGTGGTGATGGTGGTGGCTCTGCACACATTCTTAAACCTTCTGCTCTCTCCTTATGGGTATGTTCAGTGCCATTGGTCATCTCACAGTAAGCTTTAGTATCAAACTGAATCCACTCGGCTGAAAGCAAATGTAATGGCAAAGTAATGTAATGAGTCTTACCTTGTGAAATTTCAACCTATAATTATAATGCAAGATTCATAAACCACACAAAGTAGTACCATGAATCCATCTATTTTAATCAACACAAAACAATTTAGTACAGAGTCTAGAAATGAAGTAGCCATTACAGATCAAACAACAACACAATCTGATACTATATTTGACTGAGAAATTTACCCTACAAAGATAGGTTAAAACATCTTAATCTCCACTCCCTAGAGAAGGAGGGCAAGAGGGGATATGATTGAGGTCTTCAAATGAGTAATAGGAATTAATAAGGGAAACATTGATCAGGTTTTATAAATTAGTAGTCAGAATAGGACACGTGGAAATGGGTACAAGCTAGAAAAACTTAGATTCAGGACAGACCTAGGTAGATATTGGTTCACTAACAGAGTGGTGAATGATTGGAATAGGCTGGGTAGACACGTAGTAAGTGGTGAGTCAATAGGTAGCTTTAAAAGACGGTTGGATGAGAGTATGGATAGGGATGACAGGTAGGATTGATAAATATTGGATTATTCCAAGGGTGGGGGACAAGGAACTGCCTCGTGTAGGTCATTAACTGGCCTCTTGCAGCCTCATCATTTCTTATGTTCTTATGCTAACTATAATAACTGCTGCCACTCTCAACACACAAACATCATTATTATCATCATTACAACCATCTTATTTCAACTATAATAACTGCTGCCACTCTCAACACACAACCATCATTATTATCATCATTACAATCATCTTATTTCAACTATAATAACTGCTGCCACTCTCAACACACAAACATCATTATTATCATCATTACAACCATCTTATTTCAACTATAATAACTGCTGCCACTCTCAACACACAACCATCATTATTATCATCATAACAATCATCTTATTTCAACTATAATAACTGCTGCCACTCTCAACACACACAAACATCATTATTATCATCATTACAATCATCTTATTTCAACTATAATAACTGCTGCCACTTTGAACACACACAAACATCATTATTATCATCATAACAATCACCTTATTTCAACTATAATAACTGCTGCCACTCTCAACACACAAACATCATTATTATCATCATTACAACCATCTTATTTCAACTATAATAACTGCTGCCACTCTCAACACACAGACATCATTATTATTATCATTACAATCATCTTATTTCAACTATAATAACTGCTGCCACTCTCAACACACACACAAACATCATTATTATCATCATTACAACCATCTTATTTCAACTATAATAACTGCTGCCACTCTCAACACACACACAGACATCATTATTATCATCATTACAACCATCTTATTTCAACTATAATAACTGCTGCCACTCTCAACACACACACAAACATCATTATTATCATCATTACAACCATCTTATTTCAACTATAATAACTGCTGCCACTCTCAACACACACACAAACATCATTATTATCATCATTACAACCATCTTATTTCAACTATAATAACTGCTGCCACTCTCAACACACAAACATCATTATTATCATCATTACAACCATCTTATTTCAACTATAATGACTGCTGCCACTTTGAACACACACAAACATCATTATTATCATCATTACAACCATCTTATTTCAACTATAATAACTGCTGCCACTCTCAACACACAGACATCATTATTATCATCATTACAACCATCTTATTTCAACTATAATAACTGCTGCCACTCTCAACACACACACAAACATCATTATTATCATCATTACAATCATCTTATTTCAACTATAATAACTGCTGCCACTCTCAACACACACACAGACATCATTATTATCATCATTACAACCATCTTATTTCAACTATAATAACTGCTGCCACTCTCAACACACAAACATCATTATTATCATCATTACAACCATCTTATTTCAACTATAATAACTGCTGCCACTCTCAACACACAACCATCATTATTATCATCATAACAATCATCTTATTTCAACTATAATAACTGCTGCCACTCTCAACACACACAAACATCATTATTATCATCATTACAACCATCTTATTTCAACTATAATAACTGCTGCCACTCTCAACACACACAAACATCATTATTATCATCATAACAATCATCTTATTTCAACTATAATAACTGCTGCCACTCTCAACACACACAGACATCATTATTATCATCATTACAATCATCTTATTTCAACTATAGTAACTGCTGCCACTCTCAACACACACACAAACATCATTATTATCATCATTACAATCATCTTATTTCAACTATAATAACTGCTGCCACTCTCAACACACACACAAACATCATTATTATCATCATTACAACCATCTTATTTCAACTATAATAACTGCTGCCACTCTCAACACACAAACATCATTATTATCATCATTACAACCATCTTATTTCAACTATAATAACTGCTGCCACTCTCAACACACACAGACATCATTATTATCATCATTACAATCATCTTATTTCAACTATAATAACTGCTGCCACTTTGAACACACACACAAACATCATTATTATCATCATTACAATCATCTTATTTCAACTATAGTAACTGCTGCCACTCTCAACACACACAAACATCATTATTATCATCATTACAATCATCTTATTTCAACTATAATAACTGCTGCCACTCTCAACACACACAAACATCATTATTATCATCATTACAACCATCTTATTTCAACTATAATAACTGCTGCCACTCTCAACACACACAAACATCATTATTATCATCATTACAATCATCTTATTTCAACTATAATAACTGCTGCCACTCTCAACACACAAACATCATTATTATCATCATTACAACCATCTTATTTCAACTATAATAACTGCTGCCACTCTCAACACACACACAGACATCATTATTATCATCATTACAATCATCTTATTTCAACTATAATAACTGCTGCCACTCTCAACACACACAAACATCATTATTATCATCATTATAATCATCTTATTTCAACTATAATAACTGCTGCCACTCTCAACACACACAGACATCATTATTATCATCATTACAATCATCTTATTTCAACTATAATAACTGCTGCCACTCTCAACACACAAACATCATTATTATCATCATTACAATCATCTTATTTCAACTATAATAACTGCTGCCACTCTCAACACACACACAAACATCATTATTATCATCATTACAACTATCTTATTTCAACTATAATAACTGCTGCCACTCTCAACACACACACACAAACATCATTATTATCATCATAACAATCATCTTATTTCAACTATAATAACTGCTGCCACTCTCAACACACAAACATCATTATTATCATCATTACAATCATCTTATTTCAACTATAATAACTGCTGCCACTCTCAACACACACACAAACATCATTATTATCATCATTACAACCATCTTATTTCAACTATAATAACTGCTGCCACTCTCAACACACAAACATCATTATTATCATCATTACAATCATCTTATTTCAACTATAATAACTGCTGCCACTCTCAACACACACACAAACATCATTATTATCATCATTACAATCATCTTATTTCAACTATAATAACTGCTGCCACTCTCAACACACACAGACATCATTATTATCATCATTACAACCATCTTATTTCAACTATAATAACTGCTGCCACTCTCAACACACACAAACATCATTATTATCATCATTACAATCATCTTATTTCAACTATAATAACTGCTGCCACTCTCAACACACACAGACATCATTATTATCATCATTACAATCATCTTATTTCAACTATAATAACTGCTGCCACTCTCAACACACACAAACATCATTATTATCATCATTATAATCATCTTATTTCAACTATAATAACTGCTGCCACTCTCAACACACACAGACATCATTATTATCATCATTACAATCATCTTATTTCAACTATAATAACTGCTGCCACTCTCAACACACAGACATCATTATTATTATCATTACAATCATCTTATTTCAACTATAGTAACTGCTGCCACTCTCAACACACACACAAACATCATTATTATCATCATTACAATCATCTTATTTCAACTATAATAACTGCTGCCACTCTCAACACACACAGACATCATTATTATCATCATTACAATCATCTTATTTCAACTATAATAACTGCTGCCACTCTCAACACACACAAACATCATTATTATCATCATTAAAATCATCTTATTTCAACTATAATAACTGCTGCCACTCTCAACACACAGACATCATTATTATTATCATTACAATCATCTTATTTCAACTATAATAACTGCTGCCACTCTCAACACACACACAAACATCATTATTATCATCATTACAACCATCTTATTTCAACTATAATAACTGCTGCCACTCTCAACACACACAAACATCATTATTATCATCATTACAATCATCTTATTTCAACTATAATAACTGCTGCCACTCTCAACACACACACAGACATCATTATTATCATCATTACAATCATCTTATTTCAACTATAATAACTGCTTCCACTCTCAACACACAGACATCATTATTATCATCATTACAATCATCTTATTTCAACTATAATAACTGCTGCCACTCTCAACACACACAGACATCATTATTATCATCATTACAATCATCTTATTTCAACTATAATAACTGCTGCCACTCTCAACACACACACAAACATCATTATTATCATCATTACAACCATCTTATTTCAACTATAATAACTGCTGCCACTCTCAACACACACAAACATCATTATTATCATCATTACAATCATCTTATTTCAACTATAATAACTGCTGCCACTCTCAACACACACAGACATCATTATTATCATCATTACAACCATCTTATTTCAACTATAATAACTGCTGCCACTCTCAACACACAGACATCATTATTATCATCATTACAACCATCTTATTTCAACTATAATAACTGCTTCCACTCTCAACACACACACAAACATCATTATTATCATCATTACAACCATCTTATTTCAACTATAATAACTGCTGCCACTCTCAACACACACACAGACATCATTATTATCATCATTACAATCATCTTATTTCAACTATAATAACTGCTGCCACTCTCAACACACAGACATCATTATTATTATCATTACAATCATCTTATTTCAACTATAATAACTGCTGCCACTTTCAACACACACAGACATCATTATTATCATCATTACAATCATCTTATTTCAACTATAATAACTGCTGCCACTCTCAACACACACACAAACATCATTATTATCATCATTACAATCATCTTATTTCAACTATAATAACTGCTGCCACTCTCAACACACACACAGACATCATTATTATCATCATTACAATCATCTTATTTCAACTATAATAACTGCTGCCACTCTCAACACACACAAACATCATTATTATCATCATTACAATCATCTTATTTCAACTATAATAACTGCTGCCACTCTCAACACACACAAACATCATTATTATCATCATTACAATCATCTTATTTCAACTATAATAACTGCTGCCACTCTCAACACACACACAAACATCATTATTATCATCATTACAACCATCTTATTTCAACTATAATAACTGCTGCCACTCTCAACACACACAGACATCATTATTATCATCATTACAACCATCTTATTTCAACTATAATAACTGCTGCCACTCTCAACACACACAAACATCATTATTATCATCATTACAATCATCTTATTTCAACTATAATAACTGCTGTCACTCTCAACACACAGACATCATTATTATCATCATTACAACCATCTTATTTCAACTATAATAACTGCTGCCACTCTCAACACACAGACATCATTATTATCATCATTACAACCATCTTATTTCAACTATAATAACTGCTGCCACTCTCAACACACACAAACATCATTATTATCATCATTACAATCATCTTATTTCAACTATAATAACTGCTGCCACTCTCAACACACACAGACATCATTATTATCATCATTACAATCATCTTATTTCAACTATAATAACTGCTGCCACTCTCAACACACAAACATCATTATTATCATCATTACAATCATCTTATTTCAACTATAATAACTGCTGCCACTCTCAACACACACACAGACATCATTATTATCATCATTACAATCATCTTATTTCAACTATAATAACTGCTGCCACTCTCAACACACACAGACATCATTATTATCATCATTACAATCATCTTATTTCAACTATAATAACTGCTGCCACTCTCAACACACACACAAACATCATTATTATCATCATTACAACCATCTTATTTCAACTATAATAACTGCTGCCACTCTCAACACACAGACATCATTATTATCATCATTACAACCATCTTATTTCAACTATAATAACTGCTGCCACTCTCAACACACACACAAACATCATTATTATCATCATTACAATCATCTTATTTCAACTATAATAACTGCTGCCACTCTCAACACACACACAGACATCATTATTATCATCATTACAACCATCTTATTTCAACTATAATAACTGCTGCCACTCTCAACACACACACAAACATCATTATTATCATCATTACAATCATCTTATTTCAACTATAATAACTGCTGCCACTCTCAACACACACAGACATCATTATTATCATCATTACAATCATCTTATTTCAACTATAATAACTGCTGCCACTCTCAACACACACACAAACATCATTATTATCATCATTACAACCATCTTATTTCAACTATAATAACTGCTGCCACTCTCAACACACACACAAACATCATTATTATCATCATTACAATCATCTTATTTCAACTATAATAACTGCTGCCACTCTCAACACACACACAAACATCATTATTATCATCATTACAATCATCTTATTTCAACTATAATAACTGCTGCCACTCTCAACACACACACAAACATCATTATTATCATCATTACAATCATCTTATTTCAACTATAATAACTGCTGCCACTCTCAACACACACACAGACATCATTATTATCATCATTACAACCATCTTATTTCAACTATAGTAACTGCTGCCACTCTCAACACACAGACATCATTATTATTATCATTACAATCATCTTATTTCAACTATAGTAACTGCTGCCACTCTCAACACACACACAGACATCATTATTATTATCATTACAACCATCTTATTTCAACTATAGTAACTGCTGCCACTCTCAACACACACACAGACATCATTACAATCATCTTATTTCAACTATAATAACTGCTGCCACTCTCAACACACACACAAACATCATTATTATCATCATTACAATCATCTTATTTCAACTATAATAACTGCTGCCACTCTCAACACACACACAGACATCATTATTATCATCATTACAATCATCTTATTTCAACTATAATAACTGCTGCCACTCTCAACACACACAAACATCATTATTATCATCATTACAATCATCTTATTTCAACTATAATAACTGCTGCCACTCTCAACACACACACAAACATCATTATTATCATCATTACAATCATCTTATTTCAACTATAATAACTGCTGCCACTCTCAACACACACACAAACATCATTACAATCATCTTATTTCAACTATAATAACTGCTGCCACTCTCAACACACACAAACATCATTATTATCATCATTACAATCATCTTATTTCAACTATAATAACTGCTGCCACTCTCAACACACACACAAACATCATTATTATCATCATTACAATCATCTTATTTCAACTATAATAACTGCTGCCACTCTCAACACACACACAAACATCATTATTATCATCATTACAATCATCTTATTTCAACTATAATAACTGCTGCCACTCTCAACACACACAGACATCATTATTATCATCATTACAACCATCTTATTTCAACTATAATAACTGCTGCCACTCTCAACACACACAAACATCATTATTATCATCATTACAATCATCTTATTTCAACTATAATAACTGCTGCCACTCTCAACACACACAGACATCATTATTATCATCATTACAATCATCTTATTTCAACTATAATAACTGCTGCCACTCTCAACACACACAAACATCATTATTATCATCATTATAATCATCTTATTTCAACTATAATAACTGCTGCCACTCTCAACACACACAGACATCATTATTATCATCATTACAATCATCTTATTTCAACTATAATAACTGCTGCCACTCTCAACACACAGACATCATTATTATTATCATTACAATCATCTTATTTCAACTATAGTAACTGCTGCCACTCTCAACACACACACAAACATCATTATTATCATCATTACAATCATCTTATTTCAACTATAATAACTGCTGCCACTCTCAACACACACAGACATCATTATTATCATCATTACAATCATCTTATTTCAACTATAATAACTGCTGCCACTCTCAACACACACAAACATCATTATTATCATCATTAAAATCATCTTATTTCAACTATAATAACTGCTGCCACTCTCAACACACAGACATCATTATTATTATCATTACAATCATCTTATTTCAACTATAATAACTGCTGCCACTCTCAACACACACACAAACATCATTATTATCATCATTACAACCATCTTATTTCAACTATAATAACTGCTGCCACTCTCAACACACACAAACATCATTATTATCATCATTACAATCATCTTATTTCAACTATAATAACTGCTGCCACTCTCAACACACACACAGACATCATTATTATCATCATTACAATCATCTTATTTCAACTATAATAACTGCTTCCACTCTCAACACACAGACATCATTATTATCATCATTACAATCATCTTATTTCAACTATAATAACTGCTGCCACTCTCAACACACACAGACATCATTATTATCATCATTACAATCATCTTATTTCAACTATAATAACTGCTGCCACTCTCAACACACACACAAACATCATTATTATCATCATTACAACCATCTTATTTCAACTATAATAACTGCTGCCACTCTCAACACACACAAACATCATTATTATCATCATTACAATCATCTTATTTCAACTATAATAACTGCTGCCACTCTCAACACACACAGACATCATTATTATCATCATTACAACCATCTTATTTCAACTATAATAACTGCTGCCACTCTCAACACACAGACATCATTATTATCATCATTACAACCATCTTATTTCAACTATAATAACTGCTTCCACTCTCAACACACACACAAACATCATTATTATCATCATTACAACCATCTTATTTCAACTATAATAACTGCTGCCACTCTCAACACACACACAGACATCATTATTATCATCATTACAATCATCTTATTTCAACTATAATAACTGCTGCCACTCTCAACACACAGACATCATTATTATTATCATTACAATCATCTTATTTCAACTATAATAACTGCTGCCACTTTCAACACACACAGACATCATTATTATCATCATTACAATCATCTTATTTCAACTATAATAACTGCTGCCACTCTCAACACACACACAAACATCATTATTATCATCATTACAATCATCTTATTTCAACTATAATAACTGCTGCCACTCTCAACACACACACAGACATCATTATTATCATCATTACAATCATCTTATTTCAACTATAATAACTGCTGCCACTCTCAACACACACAAACATCATTATTATCATCATTACAATCATCTTATTTCAACTATAATAACTGCTGCCACTCTCAACACACACAAACATCATTATTATCATCATTACAATCATCTTATTTCAACTATAATAACTGCTGCCACTCTCAACACACACACAAACATCATTATTATCATCATTACAACCATCTTATTTCAACTATAATAACTGCTGCCACTCTCAACACACACAGACATCATTATTATCATCATTACAACCATCTTATTTCAACTATAATAACTGCTGCCACTCTCAACACACACAAACATCATTATTATCATCATTACAATCATCTTATTTCAACTATAATAACTGCTGTCACTCTCAACACACAGACATCATTATTATCATCATTACAACCATCTTATTTCAACTATAATAACTGCTGCCACTCTCAACACACAGACATCATTATTATCATCATTACAACCATCTTATTTCAACTATAATAACTGCTGCCACTCTCAACACACACAAACATCATTATTATCATCATTACAATCATCTTATTTCAACTATAATAACTGCTGCCACTCTCAACACACACAGACATCATTATTATCATCATTACAATCATCTTATTTCAACTATAATAACTGCTGCCACTCTCAACACACAAACATCATTATTATCATCATTACAATCATCTTATTTCAACTATAGTAACTGCTGCCACTCTCAACACACACACAGACATCATTATTATTATCATTACAACCATCTTATTTCAACTATAGTAACTGCTGCCACTCTCAACACACACACAGACATCATTACAATCATCTTATTTCAACTATAATAACTGCTGCCACTCTCAACACACACACAAACATCATTATTATCATCATTACAATCATCTTATTTCAACTATAATAACTGCTGCCACTCTCAACACACACACAGACATCATTATTATCATCATTACAATCATCTTATTTCAACTATAATAACTGCTGCCACTCTCAACACACACAAACATCATTATTATCATCATTACAATCATCTTATTTCAACTATAATAACTGCTGCCACTCTCAACACACACACAAACATCATTATTATCATCATTACAATCATCTTATTTCAACTATAATAACTGCTGCCACTCTCAACACACACACAAACATCATTACAATCATCTTATTTCAACTATAATAACTGCTGCCACTCTCAACACACACAAACATCATTATTATCATCATTACAATCATCTTATTTCAACTATAATAACTGCTGCCACTCTCAACACACACACAAACATCATTATTATCATCATTACAATCATCTTATTTCAACTATAATAACTGCTGCCACTCTCAACACACACACAAACATCATTATTATCATCATTACAATCATCTTATTTCAACTATAATAACTGCTGCCACTCTCAACACACACAGACATCATTATTATCATCATTACAACCATCTTATTTCAACTATAATAACTGCTGCCACTCTCAACACACAACCATCATTATTATCATCATAACAATCATCTTATTTCAACTATAATAACTGCTGCCACTCTCAACACACACAAACATCATTATTATCATCATTACAATCATCTTATTTCAACTATAATAACTGCTGCCACTCTCAACACACAGACATCATTATTATCATCATTACAATCATCTTATTTCAACTATAATAACTGCTGCCACTCTCAACACACACACAGACATCATTATTATCATCATTACAATCATCTTATTTCAACTATAATAACTGCTGCCACTCTCTACACACACACAGACATCATTATTATCATCATTACAATCATCTTATTTCAACTATAATAACTGCTGCCACTCTCAACACACACACAGACATCATTATTATCATCATTACAACCATCTTATTTCAACTATAATAACTGCTGCCACTCTCAACACACAGACATCATTATTATCATCATTACAATCATCTTATTTCAACTATAATAACTGCTGCCACTCTCAACACACACACAAACATCATTATTATCATCATTACAATCATCTTATTTCAACTATAATAACTGCTGCCACTCTCAACACACACACAGACATCATTATTATCATCATTACAATCATCTTATTTCAACTATAATAACTGCTGCCACTCTCAACACACACAGATATAATTATTATCATCATTACAACCATCTTATTTCAACTATAATAACTGCTGCCACTCTCTACACACAAACATCATTATTATCATCATTACAATCATCTTATTTCAACTATAATAACTGCTGCCACTCTCAACACACACACAAACATCATTATTATCATCATTACAATCATCTTATTTCAACTATAATAACTGCTGCCACTCTCAACACACAGACAGACATCATTATTATCATCATTACAATCATCTTATTTCAACTATAATAACTGCTGCCACTCTCAACACACACACAGACATCATTATTATCATCATTACAATCATCTTATTTCAACTATAATAACTGCTGCCACTCTCAACACACACACAGACATCATTATTATCATCATTACAACCATCTTATTTCAACTATAATAACTGCTGCCACTCTCTACACACAAACATCATTATTATCATCATTACAATCATCTTATTTCAACTATAATAACTGCTGCCACTCTCAACACACAGACATCATTATTATCATCATTACAATCATCTTATTTCAACTATAATAACTGCTTCCACTCTCAACACACACACAAACATCATTATTATCATCATTACAACCATCTTATTTCAACTATAATAACTGCTGCCACTCTCAACACACACACAAACATCATTATTATCATCATTACAATCATCTTATTTCAACTATAATAACTGCTGCCACTCTCAACACACACACAAACATCATTATTATCATCATTACAATCATCTTATTCTATATAACACATAATTACATGCATCAACTTACCTCTGTGGCTTCTGATGTTTGAAGTGAGATGAGGTGATGGGATGCTGGAAGCTTTACTCACTTCCCTCATTCATGGGTATAGGCTTACTCATTTCACTCATTGGTGGATATAGATAGGCCTACTGATTCAGAGGTGTCCAGCACGTCCATTATCACCTGGGCGTGCTGCTCAGTACTAGGCTGATCCCATGGGCTGCATATTTCTTTTTTTCAAGTCAGTGTTTCTGCAAGAGATACATCATAAAAATATTGAGGGAAATATTAAGATGTACACCAGTCTCAATATTTTTTTTTAAAAAGTACATTTTTTTCTGGTATATTTTGATGCGTTTTGAATTAATCTAAAACTTGTTGCTGTCGCAAATAATTGTTTTTTTTCTTTATGACGCCCAGACCCAAACTTTTGGGTAAAGAAATACAAAAAGCTTATGTAACCAAAGTTGACCAAACCTAAAAAAACCTAACCAAATCTAACCATAACCAAACCAACCAAATCTAATCAAACCTAAATCTAACCAACCCTAACCAAATCTAATCAAACCTAAATCTAACCAACCCTAACCAAATATAATCAAACCAAATCTAACCAACCCTAACCAAATCTAATCAAACCTAAATCTAACCAACCCTAACCAACCCTAACCAAATCTAATCAAACCTAAATCTAACCAAACCTAACCAAATCTAATCAAACCTAAATCTAACCAACCCTAACCAAATCTAATCAAACCTAAATCTAACCAACCCTAACCAAATCTAATCAAACCTAAATCTAATCAAACCTAACCAAATCTAATCAAACCTAAATCTAACCAAACCTAACCAAATCTAATCAAACCTAAATCTAACCAACCCTAACCAAATCTAATCAAACCTAAATCTAACCAACCCTAACCAAATCTAATCAAACCTAACCAAATCTAATCAAACCTAACTAAATCTAATCAAACCTAATCAAATCTAATCAAACCTAAATCTAACAAACCCTAACCAAATCTAATCAAACCTAACCAAATCTAATCAAACCTAACTAAATCTAATCAAACCTAACCAAATCTAACCAAACCTAACCAAATTTAATCAAACCTAACCAAATCTAATCAAACCTAACCAAACCTAACCAAATCTAACCTAACCTAACCAAACCAAACCTAACCTAACGTAAACCGTATCCTCATAGTGCTCGGTTATACACACGGCAAGTGCCTAACGTTTGGGTAAAAAGCTTATATAACTGAACCTAACTGAACTAAACTGTACCTAACATAACATAATTGACCTAACCTAACTTGAAAGATGCTTTACTCTTTGTACGATGAAAATGTCAAATTTAATGTGAACACGGTGGGTGACGCCAGCACATGCCGTACCAATAGCGGTATGGCTGCCGTATCTGTAAGCACTTTAAACATTCTTTTTGTCCAATTAGAACACCTTACCTAACCTAACCCTATATATGGGATTCCAATGACAGCTCTAACATGAGAGAGATATAAATACTGCCACTGATACTGGTGTACTTGTTAATAAATACCAATAGTGAGAGGAATGTTATATACAAAATATACAAAATTCCCATTCATGGGATGGCATTAGTGGTAGAAGATGGTTCATGTGTTTACAGTGTACAATAACATCATTAACAATAACTTAAACCCACAAGGACTGCACTCACGATACTGGCGGTGCTGGACACAGGCGGTTAACTCACACACACCACACTCACACCACACTGACACCACACACTCACACACCACACTCACACCACACTCACACCACACACACCACACTCACACACCACACTCACACCACACTCACACACCACACTCACACCACACTCACACCACACACCACACTCACACCACACACACACCACACACACACCACACTCACACCACAAGCAACACCAAGAAAATATCTAAGAAACATACCACACTGGACATCAGGAAACATAACTTCACCTTTCGTGTGGTTAACGATTGGAACTGTTGATAAATATTCGTTTCCTTAAGCACTCGATAGCACACGCCATTCTAGTGGAGATGTCAAAATTTACCGAATATAAATTGCTTTGTTAGCATAACCAAAACTAACCCAGCCAAACCCAACTAAACCTGACTAAACGTAACTAAATTTAACTATATCTAACCAAAACTAACCTAACCAAACCTAACTAAACCTATCCAAAACTAACCTAACCAAACCTAACTAAACCTATCCAAAACTAACCTAACCAAACCTAACTAAACGTAATCTAACTTAACTAAATCTAACCAAAACTAACGCAACCAAACTTAATTCAACCTAACCAAACCTAACTATAAATCTAACGTAACCTAGAAAATATAGGATATATACTTTGACCACCACCACCACCACCACCACCACCACCATCACAGACGTAAGCCTCTTCCATACGCGTCTGACAAAAGCCATATCTAAGAGTGAATAGGTTAGAAGCCATACAGAGAAGAATGACGAAGATGATACATGGGATCAGGAACTTGGATTATAAAGATAGATTAAAGCGCCTTCAGCTACACTCACTAGCAAGACGCAGGTTGAGAGGAGACCTAATTGACGTGTATAAATGAGTCAAGGGATTCAATAAGGGGGACATAAGTAAGGTAATCATAGTTAGTGGTCCAGATAAAACACGAACCAATGGTTACAAGCTAGAAAAATTCAGGTTCAAGAAAGAGATAGGGAAGAACTGGTTCACAAATAGGGTAGTTGACGAGTGGAATATGCTCAGCAGTCATGTGGTGAGTGCAAAATCTATAGGTTGTTTTAAGAATAGGTTGGATAAATTCATGGACAGCAACGATAGATGGTAGTGGGTGTTTTCAGGTTCACAGGAGCTACCTTTTGTAGTCTCCTTATATTCTTATGTTCATATTGTCAACAGGACATCCACAACATAGAATGACGGAGAATGACAACAATGATCAATGGCATGGGAGCGTTGAGCTAGGAAGAGACTCACTCAGGAGGACAGACAGGCTTGGTGACTTTAGGCTCACAAGTGACCTGATTCAAGGCTTTAAAATAATGAAAGGACTGGAGGGGCTGAGAAGGGATCAATTATTTATCATGGACCAATGAGAAAGTAGCGGACACTCATATAAGATTTTTTTAAGCAAAGACCACAACTAAACATTATTACTTTGCAAACAGAATTGTTGATGAGTGGAACAAGCAGTACAGGCCGAAGCAGTGAATGGTTTTAAGGCAAAGATTGAGCCATTGATAAGGCGAGTGGGGAAACACACACACACACACCTGTCATGATTTAATTAGACCTCTACAAGCGACTGAGGTGGAGTTTGGTAAGATATTGGTAAGACAACATAACGTAACCTAACCATAACACAACCATAAGCAAACGTAACCTAATCTAACCATAACATAAGCCAACATAACTTAACCTAACCATAACACAACCATAAGCAAACGTAACCTAATCTAACCATAACATAAGCCAACATAACTTAACTTAACCATAACACAACCATAAGCAAACGTAACCTAATCAAACCATAACATAAGCCAACATAACTTAACCTAACCATTACACAACCATAAGCAAACGTAACCTAATCAAACCATAACATAAGCCAACATAACTTAACCTAACCATTACACAACCATAAGCAAACGTAACCTAATCAAACCATAACATAAGCCAACATAACTTAACCTAACCATAACACAGCCATAAGCAAACGTAACCTAATCTAACCATAACATAAGCCAACATAACTTAACCTAACCATAACACAACCATAAGCAAACGTAACCTAATCAAACCATAACATAAGCCAACATAACTTAACCTAACCATAAGCAAACGTATTATATTCTTTGTCTGTTTTGGGTATTTCCTGCCGCATATATTGCACTTTCCAGCCCAAAATTATAGCATTGTCTCTGTGGTTTGTTTATTTATTTTTGGGGCTGGCGCAATAGCGGAATGTGGTTTCTCCTGCCTTAGTACCTTTACCTAATGTAAAATACTGTGGAATGTACGTGTGTTGTAACCATTTAGTAGGATTCTCAACAATGCAATTTAAAATTCATAGTCTATTCCCCAAATGAACAGCAAGTAATCTTTTAAACTGTGATAAGGTGGGAGCCAGCACGACCTCAGAAGGCAAAGAATTCCAATGGCTAATAACTCTGACTGAGAATAAATCTTTTGCGCAAGTCAGTGTGTATACGAAGGTGAAATATTTTGATAGGGCGGCCCCGTGTCCTGTCAAAGTGATAGGTGTTAATCCATTGAAATTAGGGTTATTACTGTTAATTATCCTCATCTAACTATCTCTACAGCTTCTTTATGTATTTAAGGGTTTAATTATTGTATTTAAATGTATTACTGACCGTGTATTTGCCGTAAAACATCGTAATATAACGTGGACGTTGGATGACAGCAAAGACGGCGTCCTCCTCCACCTTCCTCCTGGTTACCTGACGGCTTTGTTTACATGTGCGCTGATTGGCTCTTGCTTTGTGCGGGAAATTTGTGTCTTGAATTTATTTATTTGTATTAATTATTGTTATTATTCTTTCTTTATAATGTGTTTTCAGGAAAGACATTTGTTTTCCAAATGCAGAATCCTCCATCCTCCTTGTCCACACCTACACCAAACTTGCTTTCTCCCTTACAAAGTTACTAGCTGTAACTGCACTTAGACCTTCACCTACGCCACCTACTCCACCTACTCCACCTACGCCACCTACACCACCTACGCCACCTACACCACCTACGCCACCTACACCACCTACTCCACCTACACCACCTACGCCACCTACACCACCTACGCCACCTACACCACCTACGCCACCTACTCCACCTACACCACCTACTCCACCTACTCCACCTACACCACCTACGCCACCTACTCCACCTACGCCACCTACACCACCTACGCCACCTACACCACCTACTCCACCTACGCCACCTACACCACCTACGCCACCTACGCCACCACCTCCGCTACTAGTGTTATTGCTGCTACCTCCCTATCTATCCCCTACTTTTCTTATAACAAAATAATAATAATAATAATAACCAATAATTAATAAAAATAGCAAACGTATGTGTGTACAAACAAACTTACTAACAGCGCTCAATGACTGGTCAGATATGCATGACAAGAACCAACCATTTGACATCATTTACTTTGACTTTGAGAAAGCCTTCGACACTGTGCCACACAAACGACTCATTCTCAAACTCCATCAGACTGGCGTGAGAGGCCATGTCCTCAGTTGGATAGAAGACTTTTTAGCAGAGTACAAAGAGTGAGGGTAAATGGAGCCTTGTCCACTCCAGCCAGGGTGACTAGCGGTGTGCCTCAGGGCTCTGTGCTGGGACCATTACTCTTCCTGTTATACATCAATGACCTTCCCAACAACATCACCTCAACATGCAAGCTCTTTGCCGATGATACAAAAATATACAACAAAAGCAGCACAACCGTGGAGAAGCAAGTTATTTAAGATGACATAAACAAATTGATGGAGTGGTCCCACACATGGCTCCTCAGATTCAACATTTCCAAGTGTAAAGTGATGCATATTGGGCACCACAATGACAGACACCCTTACAAGATAAATAACAACCACATTGATAAGGTCACAGCAATGAAGGACTTGGGTGTTCTGTTCACGGACAACCTAAAATTCACCCAACACATCAACGACATAGCATCCAAAGCAAACAGCATGCTGGGTCTTATCAAGCGGACCTTTAAGCACTGGACTGAGGAAGGCTTTGCAACAGTATACAGGACTTACATTCGCCATCACCTTGAGTATGCTGTGCAGGTGTGGAACCCCCAAGGCAGAGTCAACATAAGCAAAATAGAAAAAATCCAGAGAAGAGCAACCAAAATTGTACCATCACTTCAAAATCTCCCCTACGAAGAAAGACTAAAGAGACTGGACATTCCCAAACTTGAAGCCCGGAGAGAAAGGGGAGACATGATTGAAGTCCACAAAATAATGAACAACCTAGAAAACATACACAGACACTCACTTTTTCAAACCACAAACACAACAAGAACTGGCCACACAAAACAAATATACAAACAAAGGTGTAACAAAACACAAACCCAACACACATTCACACACAGAGTAGTAAACAAATGGAATTCACTACCAGAACACACAGTGAATGCTACATCCACAAAAGCATTCAAGAACAAATACGACAAACATACAACACAGATGAATATGGAGGCGGGCAATAGGATCTATGTAGATCAGTAGTAAATCCCGTGGATCTTATTGGTAAGTTATTGGTAAGTTATTGTATGTCTGCGTGTGCGTGTGGAATAGGCTGGGTAGACAACATGTGGTGCGTCAATAGGTAGCTTTAAAAGATGGTTGGATTAGAGTATGGATAGGGATGACAGGTGGGATGGATAAATATTGAATTATTCCAAGGGTGGGGACAAGGAGCTGCCTAGTGTAGGTCATTAATTGGCCTATTAATTGCAGTCTCATCAATTCTTATGTTCAAATGATCATTATGACTGCAAATACTTCTACTATTAAAAATGATAATAATAATAATAATACAATGTTGCCAGATGATTTGATTTAATTAACTACTTTTACAAGTTAATAGCTACTATGTATGTTATGTATGTACAGAAAATAATACGTACACATGTACACACAACCTTCTCTACTAGCTTTATGTATGTATGTGTGTGTGTGTGTGTGTGTGTGTGTGTGTGTGTGTGTGTGTGTGTGTGTGTGTGTGTGTGTGTGTGTGTGTGTGTGTGTGTGTGTGTGTGTGTGTGTGTGTGTGTTAAATGTTAGGCTGAAAGTATTTTTTTATTTGATTTTAGATTGATTATTTTTTGTTTATTTGTTCTAACAACTCTTGTTTGTGATTGTTTAACCTTATATATATATGTCTGCTTGTCTGTCTGTCTGTCTGTCTGTCACACAGACAGACAGACAAACAAACAAACAAACAGTCATCATTACCAACTTGAAAATAAATAAATAAATAAATAAATAAACATACTTTTTTTCCCATTTAATTTTTTTTGACATTGTAATAATAATAATAATATTTTTTTTCTTCTATTCAACAACAACAACAACAACAGCAACTTTAGACTCAAAATGCTATCTATTATGACTGTTTCTAATCCTTATGTATGTATTTATGTGTATGTATGTATGTATGTGTGTGTGTATGGCTGTCTATCTGTGTATATATGTCTGTCTGTCTGTATGTATGTAACAATATGTACATCGGTTATATTACGCACACACACGCACATGTACAAATACACATATATATATATATATATATATATATATATATATATATATATATATATATATATATATATATATATATACGTACACGCACGTACACGCAGAGGTTGAAACTATTAATATATATGGATTTGAGTATGAAATTTTGACCTGAGGAAGAGGAGGAGGAGGGAGAAAGAGGAGAGAGTAGTAGTAAAAATAGTAATAGTAGTAGTAGTAGTAGTAGTAGTAGTAGTAATAGTAAACAATTTCCTTCATATATTTTTCATTGTTAAACTATTATAGAATGAATTTAAGGATTTATGTTCTTATGAATTAGTGAATGTAATCTACAGTATATTAACATTTTTATCCCTTTCATATCTCTAAGTTAACCATAAAAACACACAAACACACACACACACACACAAAAAAAAAATTCCCTCACTCCTACACACACAAAAAAAAAAGAACAAAAAAACAATAAAAATCAAATAATAATAATAATAATTTTCTAACCTAACGTAACCTTTTCCCCTAATCACTCTCCCCCTAATTACTCTCCCCCTAATTACCTTCCCCCTAATTACTCTCCCCGGCCAGGTAAGTTTGCTGAAACACCTCTAATTCCGTTGCCAGATAGTGAGACTTATTCCGCAGCTTCTTGGCCGCCGCAGCTGCCTCTTCCAGCTGTCCTGTTTCTCTCTCCAAGGTTCTGACGTTACGCTGCATCTCACTTGTACTCTCATCTACATGGCAACACAAGCGGGCAAACGTGCTGCTTAATTCCCTGTGTGTGTGTGTGTGTGTGTGTGTGTGTGTGTGTGTGTGTGTGTGGTGAGGAGAGGATGGGAAGAAAGGTATGGTTAGGAAGGAAGGAAGAGGGTAGGAAGAAAGGTAGGAGGAAGAAGGAATGAAGGAGACAAATAGTCTATGTAACTTATCATTACCTAATTCGGATTATTTCAATCATCAGGACTTTAACAATCTATTGACAACTACCAACTTATCTATATCTATTTTTTACAACATAAATAGCATTCCACATAATTTATAAATTTTTTTAATACATTCAGGAATTTTATCATGTCAATCAAAAATAGATATCATGTCATTCTGTGAATCTAAGTTATCTAGTGATATTGAACACCTGTATAATATTCAAGGTTACAAATTATTGACGAATAATAGGAATCATTATGGGGGTGGGGTTTGCATGTATATTAAGAAAAATATGTTTAACAATGTATTAAAAGATATGTGTAATTAATGAAAATATTGAAACACTGTTCGTCGAAACAAAACTAATTAACATACCTGTTACAGTTGGAATAGTGTACCGTAGACCGAATGCCAGTATCACCTTGTTCAATGAATTATTTGAGAATATGCTTCAGAATGTAACTTCTACAGGAAAAACTTGTCTATTATTAGGGGATTTCAATATTAATTTAATGAATTTTAATGATATTAATGTCAATCAGTTTATAGCACTTCTCACAAGTTATGTTTTTTATCCTTATATAAACAAACAAACCAGAGTCAGTAAAACTAGTGCAACTATTATAGATCACATATGGGTTAATGATGTTGACATGGTTTCGAAAAGTGGCATTCTGCTACTTGACGTCAGTGATCACTTTTCTCCATTTATTTGTTACGAAGGTAAAATAGAAAGAAGCAAAAATTTATGCTTCACTTACAAAGACTATGACAATATGAATGATAGCTGCCTGTGTGAAAACATGAGAGAGAGGTTTAGTACCATGGATAGAGATGACAACCCAGACAGAGAATATAATATGATAAGCAATATAATATCCAGCACTGTGGATGAAGTCATTCCCTTAAAAACAGTAAAAATGAAAAGTAAGCAAATCAATAAACTTTGGATATCGCAGGAAATACTAGAACATATTAAGGAAAGACATAAACTCTATGAAAAGTATTTGAGAAGACCAATATTGTTTGGGAATAAGTACAGTGAATGCAGAAACAGAGTTAATAACTTGATAAAAAATGCAAAACGATGTTATTACAGAAGTAACCTTAGTGCCAGTCAGGGTAATGGGAAACAAACATGGAAGATTATAAATGAGATTGTTAACAGCAAAGAAGAACAAGCTAAACTTGAATATCTTACCATAGAAGATAATAGAATTACTGACTCTAAATTAATAAGCAATTACATCAACACATATTTTACCAATATAGGATATGACCTTGCAATTAAAATTCCTGTGTGTGATAATTCACCATTATCGTATCTTACAAATTCTTATCCAGACTTCACTCCTTCTAACACCACCATAGAGGAAATCACTGCAATAATCAAATCATTGAAGGATTGTTCCCCTGGCTGTGATAACATTCATACAAAAGTAATTAAGAAAGGCGTATCAGTGTTGGCTCCTGTAATATCATCAAACATAAATAAATCTTTTGCAAAAGGTATTTTCCCTGATGCTCTTAAAATTGCTAAAATTATACCCATTCACAAAGGGGGCAAAAAAGATGTCGTCTCTAACTATCGTCCTATCTCACTACTTCCCTCCCTATCTAAAATATACGAAAGAGCTATGTACAATAGATCAATTGAATTTTTAATACAACATAATATACTATCTGATGACCAATACGGTTTTAGGAAGAATCGATCTCCCAAGCTTGCAATTTTAAAATTAATTGGTTTAATTCTTGAAAGTCTTGGTAAGAAAAAATTTGTCATAAGCGTATTTTTAGATTTGAAGAAAGCATTCGACACTTTAGATCATGATATAATGTTAAAAAAGCTTCACTACTATGGTATAAGAGGTGTTTGCCATGACTGGTTCAA
>JAXIVD010001838.1:70000-72500 GCA_036785275.1 Cancer borealis
GCGTGATCGTCCAGGCCACGGTGTATAATGTGTCTTGTTTAAATGCTGTTTCATCTGCTATTTAGTTAAAGATGTATTAGCAATGTCTGGTTTTTTTTTCTATTTTCATGTGATATAAAGTTTTTTTTTTTGCTTGTATTGATATTTTCTGTTGTATTCTATTTTTTTTTTTCTGTATTTTTTTTTTTTTCCCTGTAATTTTGTTTTTCCATTTTCTTATTTTTTCACATTAATTTTTCTTGTTTATTATTATCTTCCATCATATTTATTTTTTCTGTATTTAATCCTTTTACTGTAATCATTCTTTTTCCATTTCTTTTCCTAATTAATTTTCTAGATTAATTACGTCTATCATTGTCTATAATTATCCAGTTTTTACCATAATCTTTCTTTTTCCATATAATTCCTCAACACTTTCTATAATAATTACATATATCATAGCACATTTTCAGCACACATATAGTTAATTATTCAAATAATTCAAAGTCTCCTTTAAACTAGCTAGTATCAAAACATAGCTAGCTGGCTGGGCTAGTTAGAAGGTACATATACATTATTAATAACTAGCTACAACACCACATTCTACCACACTTCAACTCTCCCTCTGCAGCGGTGGTTGTGGTAGAGTTGGATGGGACACAGTGGGCGGGTCGAGACATTCTATCGCGTCATGACTTTTCCCAGTTAAGAAGTATGTTATCATGTCACCCTTTCCTTTGACTTTAATAGTTCCCCAACACGTCATCGGGTAATCTTTTTTATGTAGGATTTGGTAGACTTCTCGAGTTACCTGTAGAAGGGAGGGTGTGAGATATCTTTATTTTCTCTCTCTCTCTCTATCGATCTATCTATCCTGTTTGTTTGTGTTTTAATCTCCTGTTGTATCTGTTTTATAAATCTTCCTTCCATCTCTGTTTTCTTCCTTTATTCCGTAGAAGGGAGGGAAGGTGTGAGATATCTTTATTTTCTCCCTCTCTCTCTTTCTATCTATTTATCCTGTTGTTTGTGTTTTAATCTCCTGTTGTTTCTGTTTTATATATCTTTCTTCCATCTCTGTTCTCTTCCTGTATCCTGTTCTTCCTGTATCTATCTTTATCACTTGTTCCTTCCATCTCTGTTCTCTCTTATCTTTTCTGTTCTTCCTTTATCTGTGTTTACTCTTCTTCCTTCCATTCCTGTTGTCTTATCTTCCTTTGTCTGTCTTATACATCTTTCTTCTTATATAATTCTACTCCCAACTACTTCAATACTTATAATTCTACTTCAATACTTATAATTCTACTTCAATACTTAATAATTCTATTTCAATACTTAATAATTCTACTTCAATACTTAATAATTCTACTTCAATACTTAATAATTCTACTTCAATACTTATAATTCTACTTCAATACTTAATAATTCTATTTCAATACTTAATAATTCTACTTCAATACTTATAATTCTACTTCAATACTTAATAATTCTACTTCAAATTACTTAATAATTCTACTTCAAATTACTTAAACCCTTATAATTCTACTAAAATACTTCATAATTCTACTCAAACGCCCAATAATTCTACCTTAATACTTATAATTATACTTCAATACTTAATCATTCTACTTCAAATTACTTAAACCCTTATAATTATACTTCAATACTTAATCATTCTACTTCAAATTACTTAAACCCTTATAATTCTACTTCAATACTTAATAATTCCACTTCAAAATCTCCTTCCATACTTATATAAATCCCTTCTCGCCTCACCTGAATCTTGTCCAGCTCCCACGTTGAGTCCATCCTTGACGCCACGTTGACAGTGTTCCCCCAGATGTCATACAGAGGCTTGCGGGCACCAATCACACCCGCCACCACAGGACCAATGTTGATGCCTGGGGGTGTGGGGGAAGGTTAGGGTGAGGAGGTGTGTGTATGTGTGTGTTAGGATAGGGTAGGTTAGGTAATGTATGTGTGTGTATATGTGTGTGTGTGCTTAGCTAGTTGTATTTTTCAGACTAGCTAAGAAAACTAACTTAGAATTCATCAAAGAAACTATATAATTCATCAATGACACTAATAACAATAATAATCCACAAAATAATATTAATAATTCAATATATACACTTTCAAAATACCAAAATAAAATCACTTTTGACTCACATCTCACTAATAACAATAATACTTCAATACATACACTTTCAAAATACCAAAATAAAATCACCTTTGACTAACATCTCACAAATAACAATAATAATACAGTTACAAACACTAAAATCAACTCCCATTTTTCCTCACCTCACTCTCACTTACCTATTCTTATTTTGAAGTTATTAAAAGAGTGTTCATTGACATACTCCAGCTGGTCTCTGAGGCGCAGTGCGTAGTCTGCCATGGCTGTGACGTGACTGAAGTTCTTAAGGTCTCTGGTGGCTTTGGTCAGACCTAGAATGGATAAATTAAAAAATAATTAATACCTGTAGTGGATAAATTAAAAAATAATTAATACCTGGAATGG
>JAXIVD010001839.1:5000-37469 GCA_036785275.1 Cancer borealis
TTCACTCAAGACTCATTGATTCTGATGTAGCGGCTAATAAGGAGAAGTGTCACTTTGCATCGTCATTTCACGGCTTAGCGTGCATGCGTCACAACTATACAGTAAGATAAGAAATAACAGCATCTTAAATGTACTACCAATCTTCATCCTTGTACGCAATTACCGTTTGATTGACATGTGTTTATGCTAAGTGATTCCATAACGCCACGGGTCAGGTCAATGCGTAGGAAGCTGTCCTATCCTGACTACCTAATAAAACGAGGAAAAAAAAATTGTTCCCTTGTAATACGCATTACCAGACGTAATTCTTTAATTAAAAAAACTTGTAAATATTGATGTGTTACTCCAGTGCCAACAAAATTTTAAAGTGCCAGTGTCCCCGCCACCTCGTGTGGTGCTTCTAGATACACCACCAGAACAGATACTTTCATGAGGACGCCACACAATACTTGTGACTCATTACGTACAATAAAGATACATGCAAGGTGTTCTGCCTGGGAACCGGCGCACATGTTGGTGGAACCACCTACTCTCCCGGGCCGCTAAAGCTTACCCTATGATCGTCGGCACACGTGAACTACAGACAAGCCATGCAATACAATACAAAACAATGCAAGAAAAACATGACAATATTCAAATAAACCACAAGGGTGCTACGAGCAAAGCAGCGCATCTCATCTGCGCCGCTAGTACTGGCACGCCAAATAGTCAGAACCGCGACACGGTGCTTCAGTGACAGCTGCTGCTTGAACAGCTCAAAGCACGCCCCACACAGCCACGGTGAAGCATCCTTAGCAAGCTTTGTGTCGCCACGAGGCCGCGGCGGTGAGAAGCGGGCAGGGAGAGTGGCTAGGCAGCCCTCGCCGCCGCCAGCGCGAACACACTAATTATTATTGTCCTCGCCTTAGCGAACCTGTTTCCCTGGACTCAACATGTGGATGGGTAGGGGTGGAGCAGTAAGAGGCAAGGATATGGGGGTAGGGGTGGGGATGTCGCGACCCGCCTTGGCCCGCGTCGGCCCTGACTTGCAGCGTGCCGGCGCGGGGGCCGCCGCTACAAACTGAACTCGAGAACGCCGGGGCCAAAGGGAGCCCCTCGAAGTAACACGACAACACTCACCGGGTCCCGGCGCGTCTGTGTGCTGCACGGTGATGCACATGTCGTTGTCCAGCGGAAACTTGTCACAGTTGAGCATATCTGGCCAGGGGAAGCTGTAAGTCTGCATGCGACTCTCGCAGCCCAGGCGCACCGCCTCACACAGGCTGCGGCAAGGAGGGATGGGGCTCTCCAGGCACACGGGCGTGAACAGCGAGCAGAGGAACAACTGCGTGTTGGGATGGCATTGCAAGTTGAGCAGCGGCACCCAGTAGCCTGACTGCTGCTGCGCCTCCTTCAGCGTGTCGTGCTCCAGCAGGTTGGGTAGTCGCATTTTGCTATAGTCGATCCCAGAACAGAGTGGCATGTCTTCTGGGATGTCCACGCATGTTGGCTCTTGAGGCCGCCCTCCGATCACCCCCCAGTCGACAAAGTAAGCGCTATCCTCTCCCGCTGCTGCCCCCACCAGGAGGGAAAGGAGCGGGAGGGCCGAGAGGGCGGGCCGGAGGGGCATCGCGGCTAACCTCTCTCACCGGCTGCCACGGAGGTACTGGCGAGTGGCGAGCAGCGGCGGTGGCGGACTCGCGGAGGGCCACCCCAGCCCCGTGGGGCCTGGGGCCTGGCCTACCCGCGCGCACACTCCCGCCCCGCACATCACTCACACATCACTGCAAACACGGCGGCGGAGACGGCGGCAGCGGGGTGGCGGGGCGGCAAGGAATGCTGTGGTGACCACGACCTAAGGCAGTGCTGATCGCTGCCCACCCGCCACGCCAGGCAGGTCCGGACACCTTCTCCCCCATACTGCTGTACCTCATCCAAACCCCTCCTTCCAACACCTACACCCTCTCACCCCAACACCCTCATCAGAACTCACTTTCCTCCCTCACCCGTACCCTCCCCTCACTCCTTCCTCGTCCCATACCCTGGCTGCCACACATCCCTTGTCAAATACCCACCTCTTACTTCAGTATTTCCCGCATCCCACACACATCCTCCTTCATCCATTCGTACACTCGCGTCTCCCTTCAACCAACAGTGTCAATCACCATCACGTTCCTCCCCCGTCCCCCCCCACACCTCATCACACCCTCACTCCCCTCATGCATCACACTTGAACAAAAAAAAAAAAAAAATCTCAATAGACAACTCAACTGCATGTATGGCTAAAAGGTGTAGATATAAACCTTACTCCCTTTCTACCTACAAAATTACATATATCTATTTGTATTATGAAATTATATATATATATATATATATATATATATATATATATATATATATATATATATATATATATATGTATATATATATATATATATATATATATATATATATATATATATATATATATATATATATACGTATATATAAATATATATATATATATATATATATATATATATATATATATATATATATATATATTTATATATACGTATATATATATATATATATATATATATATATATATATATATATATATATATATATATATATATATACGTACTGTACTACATATCATATATTATGTACTATTTTTACTGTTTTTAACAGTATTACTATATTGCTATTGTATTTCATTGTCGCTCTCTGTACTCATTTTGTCTGTTCGTGTTGCTTATGCCTACGGGTGAAATAAATTAATATTACTTTATTATTATTATCATTATTATTATAAATTTTCAATTCTCTCTCTCTCTCTCTCTCTCTCTCTCTCTCTCTCTCTCTCTCTCTCTCTCTCTCTCTCTCTCTCTCTCTCTCTCTCTCTCTCTCTCTCTCTCTCTCTCTCTCTCTCTCTCTCTCTCTCTCTCTCTCTCTCTCTCATCCACACCCAAACCTTTTCCATATTTAACTATATCTTCAAAAGAAAAAAAATTTGTATTGCAATGAAAGGAAAAATAATCCAATGAATAAACTTTGCCATTTGACCTTGCCAGCAGTATCTTGCTGTTTCATTCTCTCTCTCTCTCTCTCTCTCTCTCTCTCTCTCTCTCTCTCTCTCTCTCTCTCTCTCTCTCTCTCTCTCTCTCTCTCTCTCTCTCTCTCTCTCTCTCTCTCTCTCTCTCTCGTATTCCACCATCTCGTCCTAACAAGCACTTATATAAATTAAATAATGGGACCCAAACAAGCAATAAAGTTAATTTGAATATATATTATACTAAAATAAATGTTCCTCCCTCCCTCCTTCCCCTTTCCTTTCTTCCCTCCCTCCTTTCCCTCATACAAGCAAAATATGGCTACACTTACGTATAAAACCACCCCTTTACTTTTTGTGTGATGGTTGTAATCTCTTCACCGCCTCTTATTCTTCCTTTTCTTCCCTCTCCTCCTCATCTCTCTCTTCTTCCTCTTTCTCATGTTCTCCTTTCTGCCAGCACGAAATAGAATTATATTAATAATAACAATAATGGTGACGATAATAACAATAATGATGATAATGATGATAGTAAAATAATAATAATAATAATAATAATAATAATAATAATAATAATAATAATAATAATAATAACAATAATAATAATTATAATAATAATAATAATAATAATAATAATAATAATAATAATAATAATAGTAATAATAATAACAATAATAACAATAAAAATATCAAAAGAAGTAGTAGTAGTAGTAACAATAATAATAGTAATAATAACAATAATAACAATAATAACAATAGCAATAACAATAACAATAATATTAACAATAACCATCACAATAACACTAGTAAACAAGGCTTAGAATAGTTGATCTACCTACCGGTCTACAAAGTCACCTGGCGCAACACAAACACACTGTGAGCCTTGTGTGCGAGATAAGAGTGCACCCAAGCAACACACACACACACACACACACACACACACACACACACACACACACACACACACACACACCTCGACACACTATCAATGCTGCTACAAATACCCAATACCTTCCTGCGTTCCAGCCTTTACACAGCTTCTCCAATACTGGCGAGAGAGAGAGAGAGAGAGAGAGAGAGAGAGAGAGAGAGAGAGAGAGAGAGAGAGAGAGAGAGAGAGAGAGAGAGAGAGAGAGAGAGAGAGAGAGAGAGAGAGAGAGAGAGAGAGAGAGAGAGAGAGAGAGAGAGAGAGAGAGAGAGAGAGAGAGAGAGAGAGAGAGAGAGAGAGAGAGAGAGAGAGAGAGAGAGAGAGAGAGAGAGAGAGAGAGAGAGAGAGAGAGAGAGAGAGAGAGAGAGTGTGTGTGTGTTCAGTTTTTTTTATTTTTTATTGCGTGGGTCACCAACCGCCACCATCTGAACCTAAGTCAAAAAACCGTAAAGGTCAGCCGTTTCGAAGTTGTTCACGTGATGTCATGAACCTGTTGCCAGCACGTGAGTCTTGCAAGCGAATCCCTTTGTATTCTGAGAGCTTTTTTTCCCCCATAACAGCGTAGGATTTGAAGAATGTTTTTTTTTCTTTTCTGCAAGACTCGCATAAAGAAAAAATTTGAGTAAGTACGATTCCTGTATCGTAATTCTATTTAATTTTTTTGGGGAACTGAAAATGTTTCATCGCAATGCATTATGTGTAAGTACGAATATGTTGTATGAATAAAACTAGAAGAGCAATTTCAGTAAGATTTCCAATACAACCTGAGCATATCTATAGATTTTATTTCACACACAAAAAGAAAAAGAAAAAAAATCTTACAAAAAGAAAAAAAAATCGATGCCTTGCAGTGGGGTTGTGTCTGCATGTGTGAGTGGTGTCCAGTGCACACCGTCACCACCAACACACACAAACTTGATTCAGATTCTAGTTTCTAAGACGAATTTTCCACACAAAAATGGGTGCTATTGGTATAATCTATCATTAGTGTTGCTGAATTATGTTCCACATGATAACAAGAACAAGAGAAAAAACTGCATTGAAATGTGTTCCGTACAGATTACTTTACCATCACGACCTGAAACTACTAATTGATATCACCACGGCCACGCCTCGTTTCAAAAAGCTTCGGTATATCGACCTTCAATCTCCACAGTTACTGCGACAATCTTTGCTCTTCTGAATGGCTTCCAATGTTATAGATACTCATGCAAAATTCCAGCCGGTGGTTTAGCATAATATTGGGCGATCGCCAACTCTTCTCCATGCCAGCCACAACAATGGGGCTGCTGGGGGAGGGAGGGCGAGATTGATTAAAGCTGCGATTATTTTCTTTGAAAAAAATATGATAGGAACTTTAAGATCATCCAATCAGAAACGGGAAAAAATTAAAATGTGTATGTCTACAGTGAAATATTATATACTATTTATGTAGTATGTGGTGTAGGACATAAATACTGTCCTACCAAAACTAACACTTAAGGGTTTTATTCAGAAATTGGTCTTAACTTGTCCAGAAAAGAATTGGAATATATTGAAATAAAATTATTTGTGATGCCTTAACCTTAAATTTTTCGATGATATCGTATCGAAAAAATGAATTAGATTACTTGCAACAAATGATACAAGATCCTTCATGGGAAGCCTTACAACTGGCCGAGTGACGGGCATGAGAACCTAAAATCTTCTTAATTAATCACGTATAAAAAAAACTGAAGCTGTAATAAAATGTTCGTGTGATGGAGTTGATACAAACTCAGGAGCCGATTTTCATATTTAAATCGTGACTATGTATGAGGCAAGCAAAACAAAAATGATAATGAAGCAATTTTCCCTTTCTGTGAGAAGAAAGCTATATATAAAATATGTATTCCATAAGTTATAACTTTTACGACCAGATTCTTGAGTCCGAAAATTTTTTTTACAAAGAAAACTTGGAATCACTTAAGCCAGAAAAAAGAGAAGAGAAAGATAAAATAACAAAAAGACCATTGTAGATTATGGAACAAAGTGAAGTTGAATTTTCAAATAATCCACAGTAAATACATTAAGATACAAATTTGCGTAAAGTGGTCACGTTATTGTCAAAAGTGCAGATAGATTAATAGTCAGGATCAGAATATGACACTGAATATTACAGTGGAAATACAACATAACAGATAGATATACAACATAGTGAGTCGAGATCTGAGAATGCATTGAGGTAAACACATATAAAGGCTTAGCAGACAATGAGTGGCGGCGCTGGTGAAGGTATTATTGCTTGTCCTGCAGTGGAGTGGCGGGGAGGGATTGGTTTATTATACACAGATTGGGGGCGACACAACATATGGGTTCAGGCGGCGCAGTAATGATTGTTAAATTAAGTTATAATAAAATAATACATATAAAAAATATATACGTAAAATATATGATAATTAATTATTTGGATAAAAAGAATAATTACGATATATACTTGGTGTCTAACATTGATTATGATGATGATGATGGTGATGATAGATGGTGCATTAATGTCTTAAATATAAAAGGAGTGAAAATATTGATTTAAGAGGCAAAATTTAAACAATTCTTTATATCTTGCACATAATAAAACAAAAGCCACGCACACGCACAAAATGATAAGCGAATCACTGGACACACGTATATGTAAATACAGTTGAGTGTATTTGATAGTCTGTCTGCTTATCTCCCTCAAAATACACTTCTTCCCATCCCACCCTAATGTGGAACAAGGTAGAAGGAATGGGAAGGAGAGAGGAGTGAGAGAAATGGGAATGGTGGACAATGATGAAGGAATAGGATGAGGGAGCGCAGGAGGCCTCAAAGGTGTGTCCGAAGCAGCTCCAGCTAATGACGTCTCTCATGAAAAGGGAGTTGTCGCCTAGCTTGGGATATAGGTTAAAAAGTTTACGGACAAGTATTCACCTATCAACACATTTGCTACATTGTTCTTTTTTTTTGTAAATACACAACTCATCAATGCAATATGTTGAGTAATATTACAAATGGCCCTTTTGAGGAATGGTCCCTAGCCGATGAAAACTATATAACATACGAGTACATAATAGTATATAATTATACTCGTAATATGACAATTCTACCATGACAAATGCCCAACGGAGTCTGACGAAGTTAAGAAACTTCATAGGAGAAAGTACGGTTTAGAATATCATTGACATTATTCTATTAAAATTAATTGCGGCTTTCACGTTATCTTTATGGGGCACTGCAGGTGTGCACCAGACTGTGTTGGCGCGGGTACCATCTCTTTTTTTCTTTTTCTTTTTGTATTGCGTCTTGAGGTCCAAGATGCTCCCGGTGCTCTCCTTGATCGAAGTCACTACTGTAGGAAAGTTGTCTAGGCTACATATGGTTGACTGTTCCACAGGACGACGGTCAAAAAATCTATGCCACAGGCGCGATTAGAGCGCAGGACCTTGCATTCACCACTTCACACACTGACTACGTCACTATTGGGTGGCAGCTTCCATGAACGTTACAATAGAATGAAATAGTTCCTTCTATGTAAGAACTTGCACGTGCTAATCACCATGCATGTCACTACACGAGATTATCTTGATACTTATAGGCATTATTATTTTCTTCCATCCAAACTCAAATTTGTCAAAAAGTTTAATGTTGCATCTTTCCGGAACATATACTAATTTTTACGTCATTTTCACGTTCAGCAATTATAGAGGTCAACCAGTGAAAGTATTTTGTCATTTGGGTGGCTTCATTAAGATAAAAGTAGTGGGATAAAAAGTGGGTCGTATTGGGGTGACATCTAGTCCAAGTTGTTGTATATTTAATTGAGAAATGAATAGAGGTTATTGTTGAATGAAGTAATACTTAAGTATTTGGATCATATTTTTTGTCCAAAAATTAATAAGGTAAGAGGATGATTCGAGGTTGAGTGAGATGAGGTGTGGGGAGTAGGAAGGATATAGAGGACAGCTAGAGCAGTAGAAAGGAAACACAAGTAGGGAGGATTAGGTAGTCACCTCCTTGACCCATCTTTTTTGGTTTTAGTTAATTCATAATTTGATAAGAACATAGAAAAACCCTGGTCCACTCCTTGTAACCCGCATAAGGATTAAGGGAGAATAAAATAATGATAATTGTGAAGAGACGGTTCAAATCTACTTCAACCTTGTTCACCCCGCCACTACACTAAGGTCTTACATAATATGACTTTATCAGGGCTGGATTAACCTGTACACCAAGTACGCCATGGCGTAGGGCCCCAAGCACTGAGGAGCCACAAAAAAAATATATGTTTTTCTACCCTATGCGGTATTTTCCTTTCTGGGCTTAATTCTGGCTTCCCGTCGCGGGACTCCAAATGATTACATAGGGTTAATTCAGAATATTAGTGCTGTTACGTTTGCCGCCAACAACAAGGACACTCGCAACAGTGCGGGTTTTATAGTACTGAGCTGGATTCACAGGCCTAGTTTGCCTTTTTTCCAGACGATCTACTGTAAAAAACTGTAAGAAAACCTGATAGACCCGACACACGTTTCTGTGACGGAAATATTTATTTTATTATTTGGGGCCCGGAAAATGTCGACCAAAATTTACATCAAAAGTATTTGACGTTGTTGGAGAAAATCGTTTCCCATATACAAACTAATGTTCAAACATGGGTTCATGTCAATATTGGTCATCATTCTAAATTCAAGAAAACTGGCTCAATATAGCTTGTTATTGCCTATTGAAGATGTAGAACTTCAATTCATATGCTCTTTCACGTTTCTATGACGGAAATATTTCTTTTATTTTTTAGGCCCAGAAAATGTCGAGCAAAATTTACGTCAAAAACATATGACGCTATTTTACTGCAAAACTATTGGTCCTAGAGCAAATATACATGGAGACAACTTTGTAGAATTTGAAAAGTTATATCAAATGGTACAGTTATCCTTCCAATATCTGCAATAGCTTTGGATAAAATCATGAAGAAAGTAATGTTTTTGAAAAAAAAACAAAAAAAAAAACAAGGGACATACGCTGTAGCTGCGCGTAGCTGGGGACACTCATCTCCCGCAGTGTTGCCACTGGAGAAAATTAGAAAATCCAGGATGACCTTGCCAAAAACTCCAATATTATATAAAAAAAAAACTAGGTACCTATACACATAGACTAATATCTATCAATTGAAAAAATTGGGGGGAAAATTTGATGCATTTGTCTCACCGGTGATTCAGTTTACATTAGTGTAGAAAGACTTGGATGGGATTCTCTTCAGAGCCACTGGCAACTTCTAGCTCACTTAGATGCAGAGACTTATTGGATTTCAAATTTAAAGCTCCAAGAACGAGGCAGAAAAACCAAGATCTAGTATGAAAACTCAAAGAATGGCAACTCTGATCTCCCGTCACATAGGCTTTTGAGCCTGTGGGGGAAATTTTATCCGTTTTCCCAGGACACATGACCACTGTGACATCCGAATGTCCACAGTTTACCTTCCCCCGGTATCTGTAGATACCCATTCATCAACCCGTTTGGGAAGATGAACAGCTGGGCTGTGCGCTGATTGCCCTCGTCAGGGATCGAACTCGGGCCAGCTGATTCGCAGTCAAACGTGCTAACTACTGCATCACTGAGGCAGAGATACATTTGGAACGGCTTTAATTGCATTTAATTTGGTATTAAACAATTCCAAATTCATATTTTTGATGAGACATGTATCGCGCCTCTTGACTATAACATTGAGGCCAAAGTTATATTTTCGGAGGCGCGTAGATTCTTTTCACATTTACCAACATATTTATGAGGTATCGCGTCTGTGGTTTCTCCAGGCCGTTCATAACTAATAGATATTAACGGATCGACCTCCCATCCTCTCGGTGTGACTGTTGAATCTTAGTAGGTAGGCAAAAAGGATGGAAGGGGGGAAGTAGGAAAGAGGAAAATTGTCCAAGCAGAATTTTGGTCAACAACGACTGGGGGTTAAAGGTTGAATTGTACGGCATTGAAACACCATCCCCTAACCAAACGCCTCACGACCATAAAGGTTTGGTATATTTTGGGGAAACTTATCTGAGTTGTCCCATTAAGATTGAGGACGTACCAGGCAGCGTCCAAGGGCAGACAATCATCTTTTTTTTGCCTTCACCCCTACACAGTACACACTTCCACGTTCCTACCCTTAGCTTACCTCCACTGGGGTACTCAAAGATTATGAGTGTCAGTTCACTCTTGTTAGTAATGTCAGATGAGCTGCACGAACACATAACTTAGTGAAGATTGTCACTGCACCACTATATATGTGTGTAAGCTCTGTAAGCCGTAAGGTACGCACGCACTTAACTTCTCGCCGTTCGGATGTCACCACTCACCAGTTCACAAGCCGGAAGTATTGTACGTTTTGTACGGTTAAGTAGTGGTATTCAATTTCTATATATTTTGTTATCTTTCATTAAAGTATCCTCATAAAGTTGGACGTGAGCATAGTTTAGGATTTATTTCGTGGTATTGTCATACTTAAATGCCAACTCATTTATCAACCTGATTCTCAATATGGACCTCATGTAAGGATTACCGCCTTTCAGCTAACAGGATTAACAAAAAATAAAATAAAATAAAGTGATTAAGGTATGAATCGTCACCAGTGTTACAGGAGAGCCATATGGCTCTCCTGTAACACTGGTGACCATATGGTTCTCTCATCAAATACACCTAGATTGAACGTCCATCCAGTGTTCTGCAGCTCCGATGCTGCAACTTATGATAGTACCACTCAGATACAGGAAACTACACCCATGGCTTCAAGAGTGAAATTTTACTAATAGCACATTAGGCATACAAGTGAATGGTGTGGCGCTTGTATCTCGTTTCCCACAATTTCAAAGCATTATCTCAGGTTTACAATGATATTCCTCATACCTGATTCCGTGACGCTTTGACATGACAAATTGTACTTGACGTGACTATTTCCTGCAATACTGTCTGCATATGCAATGACATTCACACAATCTGATTTCAGTAACTTTTATTCATTAAACTTCAAATTATAAATATCATTACTAACAAAATATACATAAATCATGTTCTTCATTGTATACCTACTTATATTAAATGAATTCGGTGTAGCCAGCCTACCATGTAAGTACCTCTTAGATGTAATGTTGTAGTGCCTCACACCACTGGACACTGTCAGCACACACATATCACGCAATACAGGACATCCACTCCACTGGCTGCTGGGCACCTTTGTTTCTACATTCTCTGAAAGTGAGGCTACTAAACATGCTGCCGCCAAACCATATCTACAACATATGAACACTTTGGATATCTTATGATAGGTACTATTGTCCGATGCATAAAAATCAATCCCACATGAATGTAAAAGAAAGAAATTGACTATTTGCTAATTGTAATTGTAATGTGGGGGGGGGGGGGGGGGGGAAATGTGCCAGGCAACAAAGGCCATATGGCACTATTGGGGTATCTGCTAAAAGTACTGGATAAAATCTCATCAGGAAATGTTAAACCAGAATACATATCAAAACACATTTTTGTGATAGTTGGAGGGATGATTTTGCTGATCAAAAAATGTTCAGGATATAAACTATAACTTTGGGTCATGAAATACAACTTCCTTGCCTTAAAGCACCAGAAGACAAGTTTCTTCAACAAAGGCACAGTCATGGCTACTTCCAGAACTACCACCCTCATGGAACTCTTCAGGGAAAATAACATTACAAACCAATAGTCAATAATGCTAGAAGTGACACTAGTCTATGTATGTTTAAGTCTTTTTGTCACGAGCAACAAGAATTCTTGGTCTCTTTTCCTTATACAACTTTATGGAACCATTAAAAGATTAACTACCAAGTGAAACTAAAGACTTTCTTATGTATTTGTATTGTATACAATTTTACATATGCTTCCTGTTATAAAAATCACTCAAGAATGATGTGACCTTCCATTTCTTCCCAACAAACTTTAGCTTTTTCTCTCTTTCTTCACACACACACACACACACACACACACACACACACACACACACACACACACACTATCACATTTATAAAAATCATCACAAAACAAGTAACTATAGCATTTAAACTAATCACATGCTGCAATTATGTCAGTTTAATAATAATATTAATGTACTTTCTTTTAATTCAATAAGGTAAATAGTATTTATACATATGTATATAATATTGTTATATCTGAATTGTTCACTACTCTACTAAAACAACTGCCTTTTTAAAATACAAAAGCATTACACAATTTTACACCTTTGAAGTTGCATATTTTGCACATCTATTGACCAGACACACTTGTCTATTGTGTGTACAGACCTTCAGAGATGCATTCTGGGGACAACAATAGATGCCTAGCATGCTTAGTTCTTGATCTAGGATACACATCTTTCTTCTTTATCTCTTGATCAGTCTTTGATTAAAGAGTACTTCTGGACCACAAGTTCAAAGTGAATTTCCAAACATCATAATTGAAACGGAGAAATCATGGGTTTGCAGCCCTGGAATGACCAAGGAGCTCACAAAACCTGATCATATAAACATTCTAAAAAAATAAATACAATGAGTGGCAAAATCTCGTCCCACTGGACTCCTCACCTGAAAAGAAGGTATGTATAGACATTGGAAGAAAAGGAAAATATTCTATGTAAACATGTCCTTCAGATGTAAGCTAATGCTAAAATTCCAGTGAAAAATACCCTTCAACTGTACATCATGCCTTAGACAAATTTTCAGTAAACAAATATGTTGCCAGTACACCATAAAAACAGCACTGCAAATTAAAAATTTAAGAAATTCCATATTGACAAATATTTGCCTCCCCAAAACATTTCAATTGTCTGTGCAGCATTATGTGAAAGTTGTACAGTTTTTTTTTTATAAATCATTACACAGAAAAATAATCATTGATTTGTTGGTGTCTTCCATTCCATCAAATTTCTGCATTAGAATTATAACAGCTGAGTAGAAAAAATAATAAGAACAAATTTAGAGAGATATTTTTCTTTACAAAGAACAGTATTCTTGAGGTTGAAAGAGTAACATTAGAAAATAATAAAATATTTTTACATGGTTGGGTCCTAATAAAAGCAGGAGTTATAATGCAATGTTAAAGACCCAGAAGAGTGAGGTTTTAACTACCCATTGTAGAATCTGGACAGCTAGGCAGAATGGCAATCACACAACAGAACACTTACAGTACTCTGGGAGAGAAGCTTTGGGTTATATGTGCACTTCACTCTCTCCTCAGATTATCAAGACGGGCTTGAATGTCATCATTGGCAGCATCAGCTACTGCCACAGGAGTCTTGGCGGCATTGGTGGTGGTGCCGATAGTGCCAGCAGTTGATGGCAGTTCATTCAGACCTTCCGTCATCTGTAGGCCGAGCTCATCCATCACCTGGGACACTATGGCATCACTGGAGAGTAACAAGTAATGTGAGTGAAGCAACACAGGTGAGCTCAGGTTTTCATATCAAACTAATGTCATGATTTCCCATACAATTCCCTAACAGTATGAATTTTATAGTCGACTTTCTATGCTGGTGATGTTTATCATCAAACTCTTAATCATGGGGGAAAATTGTGGACACATCTTTGAATATTACTAATTATGTTTCTATAAAGTTTCAATGTTCACACATATGATCTCTTTACAATTATCTTTCCTTTCTTTCTATCATTCCTCCCATTATTCCATTAGATTTGACTCACCTTTCCTCCTCGTCATCCTCATCACCCATGGCATCATCTATTACATCGTTCATCATCTCCTCCTTCATATCCATTATTTCAGACTGCTTCTCAAACTCCTGCATGATCTGCTGGATCTGGGGAAGCTTTAGCTGCCTGTGGAAGAAGGAAATATAGTTTTAAACTAAGCATCGTGTTTGTCATATAAGATCCACAAAACCCACAGTGAAATAGAAGGAGAGAAAAAGGAGAAAGAGAGGAGATTGTGAGGATCAGAGAATTCAAGGAAGAACTGTAAGGACAGGAATAAATGTCAACCTTTCTGCCGTGGCCATCACCTGTCAGGAATTCCACTTTTTATAGAATATTCTCAAAAATCCCTGTTCTATACCATAATGGTTAGGGTATAGATAACTCCAGGTGCTGCTTTACCAGCATAACACCAAGGCTTAGACAGTAATATATCACAGTGGACTCCAAACAATCCCGTAATGAAATATATATGATTACTATAAAGATTACATAGCAATAACCAATAAAAACTATACACAGATTTTAAAAGGTATTGATTGTCCCATTTCTTTTTTAATATCAATATAATATTAGTGACCTAAGTTCTTTCAATAAAAGTCTATTGAGAAGGAAGCTGTGAAATGTGGGTATTTTGTGATGCTTGTTATGCTTATATTGGATCATATGAGGTATGAAATATAATATATACAGTATTGAGAAATAAAGACATGGATATGTGTAATAACACCATGTTAAGATAATGCACATTTGTGTGCACACAAACACAAACACAAGCATGACCAACACTCACTGGTTCATGTTCATCATGGCCCGTGTGACACCCTTCATTGCCTGGGCCATGGCATTCTGACTCTTGAGTGTGGTGATCTTGAGGGACACCGCCTGGATCTGGGCGCGCATCATGATGAACTTTTTGGTGTACCTCCGCGTCCGCACCAGGTCCTTGGCCATCACCTTCACAGCATCCTAGGGTGGAGGAAAACACTCACAATTATTGTCATTAACTAAGGTGGCAGAAAACCTTCTCACTGTCATCATTATTAACACCATTATCATTATTATTCCTTTCATCTTGCTTAAATCTCATGAAACAGCAAGTTAGTAAGAAGCTGGCTTCTTGCCACACACTTGTCCTACCTTAGGTGTTAAAAAGTTATAATTAAATATAAGATATCCTGATTATTATCAATTAATTAAATGTTTGAGAGAAACAATCTCAGCCTCACCATCTGTCCCAGCTTGGCCATTTTCTTTATATCAGCAATAATCTTCTTCTCCTGCTGCTCCATCTTACCACGCTCTCTGTCCAGGTCACGCATGGCTTTGGTGAGGGCGCGCTGGTTCTTCCGCAGCATCTCCTCCGGGGACATCTTGCGACCAAAGAGCCATTCCAGCGGCATGTTGGAGCTGCCCACAGGAGAGTAAGCAGCATGGCAATAATTAGTTGACTGCTGGTCATGATTACTTTGATATATGTTATACACCAAGTTTCCAACCCATATGATATACATAATATATAAAGGTAAGGTTATAAAGCATACATACTTGTACACATGTACTCTTCTTACTTATTGTCTGCTGCTGTGCATTACTCTATTTGCAAAATATTTTCCTACATTATGGTATGTGCTTTATAGATTAATATGAAAATTTTGTGATTGTAGGACATGAAGAAGAACTGATTGAGATGCATTTTTTTCTTCAAATTACTTATATTATCATTTTGGTGTTGAATAAGAAATACTTAGTGCATAGTTTTGTATGATCTGTGTTATACTGTATGACAAAAGAGTCACACCACTTAACCTTTTAGACATTCAGTGCTGGTACGAATCATGAAATAATGAACCCACATATTATACACTAAGAAAATAATGAAAATAAAAAGGAATGTTCCTTTAAACAAATTTCATTTCTATAATGCAAAATATTATAAAACATACATTTACATATTACTTATTTTCAAGAAATTATGAAAGCATACTCCAAAAATTAGAACACCATTGGAGGGTAAATTGCTAGTGTTTGCTTATAATTTATAGATATTACAAACTTTTTAAGACACTTTTCTTTTATTTAATTTCTACGTCAAATGCAGTGTTTCCAAGATATTTAAACTACCCTTCCTATTCCCACCAACAACATTCTGGAGTGTGTAATGTTGAGGTGGGGAGATGAAACCTACGCCAACCCTGGAGGGACACCATCACTCACATATGTTACACATTCACTATCCTTGGTGGGGAAAGCGGGATGTAGTAAAACTCAGAAACGCTACGTTTGTGACGGAAATGACATATAAGAAAAGTATCTTAGAATGGACTTGTTAAGCACATGAGAAATAAATAATATATAGTTATAAATTAAGGGGCAAACACTAAAATAATACCCTTAGGAAGATTTTTAGCTGAAAAGTATCAAAAAATAATGCATAACATACCCTGGCATTACTAAACTAGCTGATGGAACATCAGAAAACTTTGCAATTTCACAAAAATTCAAACCACATAACTATATACATATATACTTGACATGGTGGCACCAAAACATGAAGTGGGAACTTTCTAGTTCTGTGGTGATGAACTCAAGCTAAAGGGATTCAAACTACTATAGTAAGAACAACAGGTTTCAATTATTACAGAAAGACGTCATTCTTCTCAAAACCAGTATATGCAGGAATGAAGGACACTGAGAGGGAAAAGTATGCTTTCCCTTAAAACTTAAGTTCTCCATGAATTTTTACCTTTTCTTTTACTTTAAATGTCAAAAAGGAAAATCCATGTTGGTGTTAATTCTATGAAACAAGATGACTACAGATAAAATTTTTCTCAAAGCAATATGTATGATGATTGTGGTGTTTCATTAGAATGAGACTTTGCTGAAATAATTCCTGGCTTTGCATCATTCACTTTCGTGGCAGGTTTGTCATTTTCCCCAAGGCCTACAGCACTCCTCCCTCAAAGACATGTTCTCAGTCTGGAACATGTACTATCATTGCATATATGTAGAGACAGGCAAATTCTACCCTAACGAGGAAAAGACACAGCCTGCCTGAAGGTGAAGGACACAAGCATCACCTGAGCCTGGGGTTTGCCTGCTGCTGTCACATTACCTGGTCATCCTGGTAGTCTAGTTAGAGTTGAAAACAAGTGTCAGTATGTACTTGCATACATGCAATGCATCCTGATCTATGAAATACAAAGGAAAATACTGGAAAAAATTTTACCCTTCTTCCTTGTCAGCTATCCAGTTTATTGAAGAAGGCTACCGGGAGAATGACCTGTTGCTATTTAGAAGAAAGTTTTACATCAGTGCCTCCAATCATGCTGAGACACTTGAGGAAACTATAACACAGGACAATTTGCAGTTTCAATCAGAGCAAATTTCTGTTGTATCTCATGATTTTGTGGTGATTTAGTTAGTGAATCAAGTGATTTTACCCTTCATGGCCATTGCAAAATTAGACAAATCAAGTAGCATGTGAAACCTTAATGTAGTGGTGAGGTACTCTTTGGTTGTTGTAGGTGCACGGAGCATTCACACTGCACATACTAGGTGATAAGGAGGATATTAAGTGACGCTAGATTAATTTATCCACTGTAATCGCTACGGTTTGTAAAAGAAAAATTACAAAAAGGATGGAGTAAGGTGTTGGGAAGCCCCTCCTCTATATTCTCTCCTACAAAAAGACAAGGCACAGAGGGGGAAAGGGAAAGTAATGTCTCCCTGAACTCTGGCGTGCCTTGTCTTGGCACGGATGTGGAGAGCTCGATGACCCGAGTTTAAATCCCGCTGGAGCTTGGCCATTTTTTCAAGCTATCGTTGAGTCGCTGAAGAAACTCATATGCTGATAATCAACTCTGTCTTTGTTTGTGAGTGCATCAGACACTTCAGGGATCGGCATGAGCCCCCACAGGTGTCACTTAAATAATACTGCCTACACCATTATTGGGTGAGGATCAACCAACATTAACATCAGGGCCCTCAAAAATTTCTACAGACCATCAGGAGCACTGCAGTAAATAGCCTACAGGTGCTATAGGCCAAAGATAAGATAAGAAAAGATATAGGTAAATAGTTTGATTGATTTATAGAAACGCCGATTTCCTACATGTACCCAAGATTGTTTGGGGAAAAGGTAGAAGTAATAACATTGGAAATGAGGTTTTTGTAATCGAAATGGCTAAAATCGATTCATTCACTTCCTAAATCACCAGAAAAAAACATATGGCACACCTGAAACTTCTTGGTTGCTTGAAACTGCAAATTAACCAAAACAAACACTAGGGTTTACGTAATGACAATGAGTGACCTATATTTTGTCAGTCACACACTGCCTCGTTTTCAACTAGCTACATCTTCTTCTCCACCTACTGAATCTATAATATAATAGTCACACACCTTAAACAGACACACAAATGAATGTACTTTGCAACGCTTGCACAAATAGGAAACATTTACAAGGTTAATTTCATAGCTAATCATTCCATGGCTGTTCTATTTCCTGTAACAAACATCTTCCTATTTTTTTTTAACTTTAATTTTCTTTGGGTAATTCCTTAGTTAATATTCGATAGTCGTACATTACCGATCACTTCCTGTCAACACATACTAAATACACACTGTATTCATGCCTATATGTTAGCGGTTTTTTCACTGACACCTAAGATTTATACTTTTATCTTATTTTTCTATAATTTTCCACTTATTATTTGACAAAACAAGACAAGATAAGAATGACTCTCGCACTGTTATCATGGTCTATATTTACCCTCTTCCTCCCAGGACTTCCCACTCAGAGGACGTCAATGTTTCAGTGAGGGAGAAAAGGAAGTTGAAATAGTTAGGAAACTCCCATAGTAACACTCTCGCATTCCATTCCTTCAGCTCCTAGTGGTTGGTAAGTGTTCTCCCTGATGCTGGAAGGTCTTCATGGTGTATAATTTAGCTGGTGGTACAAAATATTCACCTGGTTAATGGATGGAGGTGATAGAAGTAAGAAGGTAAAGTCGTGCGTCACACTCAGACTGGGTGGAGTGAGTCACTGTCACATTATTTATATAGAACGCATTCATAATAACAACAGGAACACATTATTTGTAATTGTGATAATAATATGTACTTAGTGGGTGAAAGTGTTTTAATGGTATTTGAATAAAAAATACGTCCTTGACAGTAATGGTTGACTCAAAGTTAATAATGTATCACATCTCGCATAGTTTATCATAAATAACAATCAATAACATACAATGAAATGTGCTTTCCATAATAATATTATATTGATATTATATTAAATACGATATTTTCATATCTGTTTTTTTTTCTTCATATATAAATAAAGGAGTGATAGAATGCGCTATATGGCAATTATGAAGCCCAAATGGATGAAAAGACAATTCATGTTGATCAGGGAAAGTGCTAATGACCACTTGGTGAAAGTTGAGGCTCATTCCCTTGCTGAAGAAGTAGGGTCATTTAGATTTCAAATATGCTGTGTGGTTTGGTATGACTTTCTTTCCAGAATTAACATCACAACTTGACTCGGTGAAAGAGTTTCTGGAGAAAATGTGGTATCATGTTATACGAGATCTAGGAACCAGGGCGTGTGATTAGAGTATGCATCTTTTTCTTTTCTTTTTTCTATGTGCCATTTTTTTTCTCCACAGGAGTTGCCAATACAAAGGGAAACTTCAAGTCAGCTGTGACATCTAGATCAAGATCAAGCAGAGTCACAGAGTGCAGCGGCCATTTCAAGACAGCAGTAAGTCTTTGTCCTGTTATTTTGTCGTTGAATAGGTGATTTTATCTAACATGTGGTTGACAAGAGGTCAGTATCTTGAATCGTGAGTGTATGTAGTAAGTGTGTACTGTATTAGAAAGGCGTAGTTTCTCAGAAACAGGGTAAAAAAAGGTAAGATAAGTGAACACGTGTCATAGTGTAAACAAACCCCCTAACACTCACAGAAGATTCTTCGGAAGAGGCCCTAAAGGGCCTGTGGGTTTGGTATGGCAGCCTGAATACTTATGTTGAGTTGCCTTCGTTGGCTGCGTGTGGTGTTATTAATTTTTGTTTTATAATTAAATTTCTGATCTTGGTCTTTCCAAAATTTATCTAGCCTAGACTCAAAAGCCATTACCGAGTTGGCGCTCACTTCCGACTCTAGCAGGTTATTCCAGTTGTTGACACGTTGAGGAAAATAATATTTACTTGGCATTTCCCTACAACTACTGCTCCACCTCTTTCTTTTTTCTCTGCTTCCCTACATTCTAAGATAGGCAGGATTATTAAATCAGAGTGATGTAAAAGACTTGCAGGGGACCTAGATAGGTTAAACGAGTGGGTGGTTAAGTGGCAGATGGATTTTAATATTGACAAGTGTAAAGTAATGAATATTGGTAGCAAGAATGGCACTGAATGCATCAAGATATGCAGCTGTAGAAGCTTTGAGAGGTGACATGGGATGGAGTACGTTTAGGGAGAGACATATAAAGGCAACTTTGAGATAGAAAGTTAGGCTGGAACGAATGAAGAATACAAGAATTGCACGAAAGGTGTATTTGTGAAATGTAAAGAGCAGTAAGTGGGAGTAAAAATGTATGAATATGGTATACAGGAGTGGCATGCTGGTTAGGTGGGTGCATACATTTTTTGAAGGGAGAGAATGAGTGTATGAATGGAAGGTGATGAACAGAAGTAGATAAGTAGAGTGGGATGTGAGAAAGTGGAAAAAGTGAGATAGACAAAATAGTGAAAGGTGTGGGACTGGGTAAGTGGAAGACTGAGATGGAACGAAAGAAAACTTTGGAATGGTAGAGAGAAAGAGGCCCCAATGTATGAAAGATGGTATGATGGAAGCCTGGGTGGTGAGCTTCTTTTCCGAGCTAGGGCACAATGTATGGAACTACAGATGGTCAGAGTCCCGCAGCAAAGTGTGTCAGATGTGTGACATGGGAGAGGATGAGACAGTAGAGCATGTAGTACTGGAATGTGTAAAGTATGACTGGGACAGAATGGAAATGATGCGTGCGATTCTAACAAATGGGACGTGAAATGAATGAAATTATTAAAAGAACTGGAAGGGAATGGATGGTGTTGTTGCTGGGACTGTGTGGGGAGACGAGTGAACGAATGATTGACGCGGTGAAAGAGTTTCTGGAGAAAATGTGGTATGCGAGATCTAGGAAGTGGGAGTGTAATTAGAGTATGCATCTTTTTCTATGTGCTTTTTTTTTTTTTTTTTTTTTTTTTTTTTTTTTTTCTCCGACAGGAGCTGCTCATACAAAGGTCTGACTTGAGGGAAACTTCAAGACATCTGTGACATCAAGATCAAAACCCATGTGGAGAACCACCTTCACCTCTGCGCACTACCTTCACCACCTTCACTACACCCTCTTTTACCCCTAAACAACAACGCTACGCCCTCAACAAAGCACCACAATAGTTGGCTCACCTGTCACCACGTGCATCTTCTTCAGAGTAATGCGTGTGCTTGTATGTTAGTGGTGTTATAGTTGCAGGTGTGAGGTTGTATCACACCATCTCTGGCCTTAGGTCCTCGTCAGTTCACCTGATATCATGGCCTCAGATAGGTGTGCCGATTGCGATATTGGACTAATTGACTTTTGCCTACATTACAGCGGCAAACCAAGAGATTTGTTTGACGTGTGTGTCCGTCACTAGCTTTTATTAGGAAAGAAAGATTGTGCGAAGTGTGGGAAACCAGCTATACTTGACTTCAAACAAAAGCTGTGGTGGTGTAAAAAAAAAAATGCACAAATAGACAAAAAAGATAATAGGTGTGCATGGCAAGAAAGTATATATAAGAACACTTTCTTTCATAATGCCCACCATGATATTGAGACTATTCTTGTATTTGTAAATGCTTACGTGCGTGAATGTTTTTCATATGATTTTGTCGAATGAACTGAAATTATGTGACCAAGGGATTTGTGACTGGGCTAGTTTTTTCGGAGAGGTGTTGATTGAGTGGTGTTGCAAGAGGGATGGACAAATTGGAGGTATAGGAAAAATAGTAGAAATAGATGAGAGCAGGATCGGAAAAAGAAAACATAATGTGGGTCGGTTTGTGGAAAGACAGTGGATGCTCTGTGGTGTGTGTCAAGAGAATCGAGAGTGCTTCATGGTTCCTATTGAGCAGCAAGACAGCAAAACGCTGCTTACTATAATAAAAGACAGAATTCTCCCTGGCACTACTATCGTATCTGATTGTTGGAAAGCCTACAGTTGCTTAGAAGAGGATGGTTACCGACGCTTAACTGTTAACCACTCCATCAACTTTGTGGACCCAAATAACAGAGCTACAAACAATATTGAGTGGCTGTGGGTGGAAGCTAAGAAAAAAGTGCCTTCCTATGATAGAAAAAAGAAGTACTTTGCAGGCTACCTTGCAAGATCAATGTTTATTATGACTATTACTGACCCAAACAAGCGTTTCCACATCTTTCTTCAAGAGGCCACTTCCCTGTACAACCTCTATACAGTAGTGCCCCCTCCATCGCGGGTGATACGTTACAGATCCTCCCGCGGTAAGTGAAAATCCGCGAAATAGAAATACCCTATTTAAATACACCCTAGGTATATTTTTATAACTTTTATGGTACTTTTAAAAGCATTTTAAGGTCTTTAAACACACTTTAAATAATAGAAACACATTTAAACACATAAAAGATATTGAGAGAGCGCAAGAGCAATTGATAACTTTTACCTTGAAGGTTGTTCACAGCCTGCACTGGTTTCCTGATGCTGATATAACTGCCACATTCATAAATCAACCCAACTACTATTTGTCTCAATATTTCGGTAAATAGCATCTTCCAGCCATCCTTACCTATTTCATTGTGTAGATCTTTTATCTTTCTGAGTATTTAGATAGTTGAACTAGGTACGCAAATTAAGAAATAATCGTAATATTAAAATTAAAATAATTAGGGAGTCCAGAGGACGACACCCCCGTTTAGGACGTTAGGTATGGTCAGGTTTGATTTATTTTTGGTTTGATCATTTTACCGAGAAATGGTTATCATATTAATTTAAAACACATCGATATCCATCAGAATAATATAATTTTGTCTTGAAAATAAGAGGATACTGTTTTCCGGAAACTTATCTTTTTCTCTCCCTCGTTGACTGATGTGTTCACGCTGCCATCCACATTTTTATAAAATTTTCATATCATCATACCCCTACAATGTGTTGCTGTATTGTTCACTAATTTTTCACATATATTTCAGGAAATAATATAACTACAGTGGTACCTCTTGACTCGAACACATTTGGCGAACAAATTTTGTCCTCCAATCCGAATGCGGTCTTGCAATCTGAACACAAACACACGCGGTGGCCGACGCCGCCTTCCCGCCAATCGGCCAGTCTCGCTTGCACTTCTCCGCTGTGAACACCTCTCTCTCTGTTGTGCTTGATATTTTTGCATATTTTCTTGAAATTAGCCCTCATTATGGCTCCCAAGAAAGTGAAAAGTGACAATGCAAGTGGTGAAAGGAAGGTGACGCGCTATAGTATAGAAATGAAGAAGGAAATAATAGAAAAACATGAGAGAGGAGTTCGTGTTTCTGACCTGGCCTCACAGTACGGGATGGCCAAGTCTACGATCTGCACATTTTTGAAGCACAAAGAGACAATAAAGGCTGCTGATGTGGCTAAAGGAGTGTTTGGTAAATCAAATAAAAGGCCTCAAATTTTAGAAAAAGTTGAACAATTACTTTTAGTTTGGATAAATGAAAGACAACTACAAGTTAGTGAGGCTATAATATGTGAAAAGGCTAGGCACCTGCACAGTGATTTACTAGCTACAACTCCCAGTTCAAGTAATGCTGAACCTGAAGACTTCAAAGCAAGCAGAGGGTGGTTTGAGAAGTTCCGCAAACGAAGTGGTATTCATTGTGTTCTGAGGCATGGTGAGGCTGCAAGTTCCAATAAAGAAAATGCTGAAAAGTTTGTGGGCGAGTTTGATGCTTATGTAGACAGTGAAGGTTTCATCCCACAGCAAGTTTTCAACTGTGATGAGACCGGATTGTTCAAGAGTTCATCAGAGGACGAGAAAGAAAGGGAAGAGATTTCAAATGCTGAAGTCCAAAAAATTTGTAGCATGTGGAGTACACTCCAGATGTGTATTGAAAAGCATCACCCTGACCAAACTGTCAGCAATAGAGCAGTGAACATTATGAATGACAATGTTATGTCTTACTTCAGAAATCTTCTCCAGAAAAGAGAGAGACAAGTCACTCTGGATAGGCTTCTTGTGCAAAAAGAAACCAGTAAGAGACCAAGACGAGAAGAAACACCAGAGACAAGAAAGTAAACAACAGAAGAGTGAAAACACCAGCTTTTGAGTTGCCCTCTGTTCTTATGGAGGGGGACTCGCCATCCAAGCTGTAATCATCCTTCTACCCTCTGCCACCAACTACTATCATCCACGTAAGTTAAATTTCATTTTTTATTTAGTATTTTTTATTTAAAATGAACTGGAACGGATTAATTGTTTTACATTAATTTCAATGGTAAAAATTGCTTCCTAATTCGAATTTTCTCAATTTGAACAGCCGAAAAGAATGGATTAAGTTTGAATCAAGAGGCACCACTGTATATGGGGATAAGAAATTGATTTTTTTGCTAGAAATTGCTTTGTTAAGCTCCGTTGGGGAGGTCTCCCAACTCCAAAGCCTGCGTTACCAACGGTTCCAATTTTGGGTATTGATACAAACGAACAACATGTGAAAGACGACTGTGAAATCAGATTTGTTGATGGTGGTGGAGATCTCTGCTCATTGGCAACGATCATAACTATAGGAAACAACTGTGAAGTCAGCCCCTTGAACACAACAGCCAATCAGCGGCCGAGAAAACAATACCGATGCTCTGATTGGCTGAATCAGTACATAGGGCTATTTTATTGTGACGCACGAGATTTAAACTCATAAACAATGCTGTGGAATGCCGCAAAACGGTGAAAATATACGCGATATAAAAAGTAATAGGTCTTACAGAAAAAACAGCGAAATACGGGGACCGCGAAAAGTGAACCGCGATATAATGAGGAATTAGTGTAGTCCAAACTGCCCACAGTAGACACCTGCCGCCTCAACTTCGTAATTTTGTGAGTATTTGGTAAACCTGCCCCATGTTTCACCCTCACATCTGCTAATATGTTACTACTAATCTGTAGCTCTGTTATTAAGCCCTTGCACTAATCAAAAACACAAATTGGAAACATTGAATGGTAAGCTCAAATTTTGTGTACGTTTTGAGAACCTCTGTAAATCAACCAAAGGTATTTCTGCATAACTACTGCTCGGATGATATTGATATAATTATGAAGTCCTCCATACTATACATAGTGTACTCAACATATCTGTGAAGGTTTCAGGCAGTGTTCGCCATAATTTATCAGATAAAGCGTCTTTGAAGTTCGGTGCCTCAAAAAATTAGTTAATCGATTTTCACAAACATGCACAACATAACACAACACGCTTTCTAGACTTTGACTTTATTTTGGTTATACGTTACTATAACGTAGTTCTTTCAGAGTTATTAGCCAATGAGAATTGCTCACATGGCCTTGTGGCACGCACCAGGTAGATGACCAGCCATGTCAGTACCTTCTGAGACCGTGAGCTGCCATTGGGGAAACTTGAACTAATGCAGGATTTTGGAATTTGCTGCAAAGTTTAAGGGAAAAGCAAGTGAAATATTTGACCTGTGCATTCTTCATATACTTGTTTAACTCCAAGTGCTAAAAGTGTGGCAAGCCAGTGACACTCAATTTCAACCAAAAGCTTTGGTAAAGTAAGTTTGCTAGAAGAGGAGTGTGTGGAGGCTTACTCCCATCTATGAAATTATTATGTAGTTTAATTATGACTTTTTTTACATACAGGAGCTGACGTTATAATTATCTGAAATAAGAGGAATAATAATTACTAAACACCAAGATCTGTCTGCCTTCTGCGCGTGGTGATGGAGGACAACTTAGTGGCGGAAGGGGACTCAGATGACGAGTGGTTCTATGATTCCATCAGAAGGTGAAGAGATAATGGTTTAGTGCGTGTTTGTTTAAGGGGACACCTACTACTATCTTTTATGAGGAAAAACCTCTCAGTTGTGAGCCGAGCATGCTAACCACTAGGGTAATGGAAAAAATTGCTGTTTTTTTCTTAGATTTTACCTTGTAACTTATCCGGTTTTAATCAATTGAAATTATAATGACATATTTGGAAAGAAGAAGTCTTCAGCTTCCATTTTGTTGCTTCAGAATGCGAATTCAATGATTCAGAGCCAAGTTATTAAGCCCAAAAAATGTCCAGGAATTAAAAAAACCCAAAACCTATTTTCGTCCAAGTCGTTTTCTTGGCTTAAATTTACAGAGGTTGTGTGTTTTTATTGCTTTTATCTTTAGTAAAAGTTGATGTACCTTTTATGCTTTGATTATGAAATAGTATTCACAATAATGGGAGAAGTTGAAAAAAATGTGATCATTAACACTAAATAGGTTACAGTGTGCCTGTGGATAGATGACACATTCCCGTCTGTGGACGGTTTTTAGTTCCCAGAATGTGACTTTTGAGCCTCAATTGTGTCAAAACCAATAAAGATAGAGAGATCTTGAGTACACAGACACATGCGCGAGTTACACACTAACCAAGTGTTATCACGTTTAGAAGAGGTCCCTAAAACTGGACGGGCACTAGTTCCATGGTAGTTTTTGGAACTAGTAATCCGTATACCTTTTTATTTTTCTTCTATTTTTGCACTTTGCAAAATGATTTGTTCAACACACCTTGCCAACAGCACCAGCACAAAGCTCTTCTATGTTTGGTGTCAAGCCACAATGGTTTATTTCCTTAAGTCTTCGCTAATACATTGTTTGTCTGCATGGAGTATGTTATGTAGTATAATTTTCTTCTTCTGGTCCAATGAAATGAGATAATATTGATGCTGCTGTGTATAAGGTAATATTATCTTAGGGGTCATTGCTTTTTACATGAAGTCGTTTTGACATTCATGGTAGTTTATCTTTTTGCAGATATGATGACTTGCTAATGTATGATGTGCATGGAGACATTTGCTGCTCAACCTTCTATGATAATACCAAGGTTCTTCTAAGTGTTTCAAGGGGTAAGATTTAAAAAAATGATTATTTAATTATAACTACCACTTTTAACAGTGTGGTGATGAAAAATAATTGCTGGTTTGTACCCTTGAAATAGTGCATGAAATCGCTGCCAAAAATAGGCAATAATGCTTCTTTTTGTATAATGTTCTGTATGAATATTTGAATAACTCTGCAGGATCACTACATGAACTGTTGCTGCTGAGTGTACCAGACAAGCTTTTGGCATGGAGGAGTGCAGGACTTGTCAAGAGTAGAGACTTTAACCTAGTGGCTGCAGCCTACACCGCTGGCTTGGTTAAAAAGGTCAGTTGAGGGGCAAGGCACATTGGTTCACGTATGATTAATCCCGTAATGGATGTAACATTTCAAGCTTATTAGTATTTTTATGTATCAGTTATATATGAATTTTTTCCTCTCATACCTTGAATTTTGAAGTGAGCTTATAGAGCCACCATTCATGTAATACCACTCAGCAGGTTTTATAGATACAGCGAGAGGATGACATTTCATTTGCCTTCAGGTTGTGAGAGTTGGAAGCAGTGTGGTGGCGGCACAGGAGGGAGGTATCTACTTGTACTCTGTCCCTGAGTCTAATAATGCTTCAGGTAATGGAAAGTTTTATTTATTGCTCTCTAGTATACATGATATGATTAGGTAGATAAAGAAGAAAATAGAAAATGTGCTGGAAATGAAGACTGCATATAAAAGTAAATTATGATGGACAGGTGTTTTCATGTAATAATTCAATTTTGCATCAGACAAAGTGATATGAAGTCAGCCATAGAGGTAATTATGTATATATATGTATGTTTACTTAATGACTGTTATTTTCTTTTAGATGTGATAAGTTTGGTTGGCACCCTGAAGGAGGATGTTACTGGAGAGACAGTGTTGGCAGTGTCTGGTGACCATGTGTATGCCGGGGACTCTCTCTCTAACCTCACCCAGCTGGATTTGAGTTCAGAAAAAACACACCACCCAATTGTGTTTTCCAATGCTTCTCAGAAAAATGGAGACATCAGTGAAATTGTGTGCGTGGGTGACAAACTATATATTTGTTTGAGGAATGAAGGGTGTTTGTTAATCTGCGACCCAAAAACAAATTCAGTTCTCCAAAAAGTGCAGGTGCAGGATCCCAATGGCATATGGACAATGGATGCCAGTATGGATAGTGACTTTATAGCTCTTGCTAGCTCATGTGGCAGTGTGAGTGTGTATGATATACGAAACACTAGCCAGGAAATGTACTCTTACAACTATAAGGATGCACAAGACAGAACTTGCAAACCTACAGTGCATTTCAGTCCCTTTGATCCGTTTTTATCTGTATCTGGATTTGATAAAACTGTAGAGATACTTAATTACAAGTGTGGAAAGAGTGAAAGCAAGATTTTCAGGCATGATGGGCACAGAGGAAAAGATGTGCAATCTGTAATGACTCACCTCTGGCACCCAATGCAGAAAAACTTACTCTTTTCTGCTGATAACACAGGAAAATTTAATGCATGGAGGTTTAAACAGCTTTCTAAGTCATGAAGGCTGCATCAATAATTATTAAGAAGTGACTAAAGAGGCATCTGGCATCACAAGGATGACCAAACTATTATCACAAGTTTTTCTTCTTTGGTGTAGCATTAGTGAAAATTTTAAAAATCACCCTTATTCATTCAGATGCTTAATAATATTGCATGCCATACCATATTTCCTGCTTCTCTGAACATCACTGTGTTGTTTACATACCTTGCTCATCCAATCACAAAGCATGTTATAAGACTGCCTATCACAGCTTTCATCACGCTGACCACGTTTTACCCATATTTATGCAAACAAAATTTATGAACACTTTCAATCTTATACTGCCAGTGATGATTTAGATCAGGGGTGAGGAACCTCCGGCCTGCAGGCTGTATACGGCCTGCCTAAACATTTGATGAGGCCCGCAGTGGCAAGCGCAGGTTTTACTCAAATTTCAGAAAATCTAGCTTTTTTCTAAACAATTTAAGATGATATGGTAAAAACTGCATCATTATAATACTGCGTAAACTAAAGGAAAAAACAAGATTGTCTATTAAGGGACAGATAGAACACACACATGATGGTGCAGACGCATATTATTCACGTACCCTTCTCATCGGATACCCGTCTGCCTGCGGTGGAGTCAGTAGTCGGTACCTCAGTCTCTCAGAGGGTAGTCAGTGCCGGGCAGGCTTTAAGTGTGCACATTGCAGAAGTGTTAACACGGAATATTTACTAAGTGGTGTAACATCTTGCAAATGGCGACCACAAAGAAAAGAAAAGTGGATGCAGTGTCGATCTTTCCAGGAGATGGACAAACAATTATTTTTTTGTTGAGGTGAAGGGCAAACCTATGTGCCTTGTTTGTGGTGACGCGTTAGCAGTGATGAAAAAAGCCAATTTTGAGCGCCATTATAACTCAAAACATGCTAAACTTAGTGAACTGGGGGGACACATCCGTCTGGAGAAAATCACTGCCCTTCAGAGGAATTTGGAATCACAACAAACGACTTTCATCAGACCTCGTGAAAGAGACAATATTACTCAGATGAGTTATGTAGTGAGCGAGCTTATAGCAAAGAGACTGAGGCCGCATGTTGAGGGAGAATTTGTGAAAGAATGCATGGTGGCTGCTGCCAAGTTGTTAACACCAGACAAAGTCAAATTATTTCAGTGTTAGTCTGTCTCGAAGAACCGTCTCAGATCGGATAACTGACATAGCACAAGATATTGAAAAAACACTAAAGGACTCTGCAAGAGATTTCCAGTTTTTCTCTCTGGCTTGTGATGAAACAAAGGACATAACAAACAGTGCCCAGCTAGCCGTATTCGTTCGTGGGATAACTCCAGAGTTTGACACGCGAGAGGAACTACTATCACTGGAAGCCATGCATGGCACTACAAAAGGTGAAGACCTGTTTGAAAGACTTGTTTTATCAATGAAGAAACTTGATCTAACATTTGAAAAGTTAAGTGGTCTTACTACAGATGGAGCTCCAGCCATGGTCGGCTCACAAAAAGGATTAATTGCATTTGTTAAGAAGGAACTTAATTGTCACAGTCTTGATCCAAGTGATCTAATTGTATGCCACTGCATCATACACCAAGAAAATCTATGCGCACAGTCGCTGCGGCTCAGCAATGTGATGTCAACAGTTGTATCATGCATTAATTTCATCAAAAGCCGAGGGCTTAACAGTCGCCAGTTTAAAGAGTTATTGAATGACCTTGACTCTCAGTACGGTGATCTTGTTTATCATTGTGAAGTGTGATGGCTGAGTTGTGGAAACATGCTCATGAGGTTTTATGAACTGTGGGATGAAGTCAAGCTGTTTATGGAGATGAAGGGAAAACCTGTCACAGAACTGTGATGGCAAATAGCTGTGTGATCTAGCATATATGATGGACATGTATGGCCCGCGAATGATCTTGTAAATATCCAAATGGCCCTAGGTAGGAAAAAGGTTCCTCACCCCTGATTTAGATGAAATGTTCACAATTTCCAAGAAACATTTAAGTTTGGAAACAAATGTAGTTCAGAGAGTCATAGTAGTTTTCAGCACAAAGAAACCTGTGAGAGCTTAATGACTCAAAACTTGCTTTTGGTTAAGTTACCTTTGTGATGCCAGACACCTCATGTAACATTCTTTGTGTACACCATTTAAGTAATGGTACTTTTTATATAATTAACTGTTGGCGCCAGTAGGCTAATTGAGGCATAGATGCCTCGCCTGTTATTTGGCGTAGGTTTTCAGATTTTTATAGTGACGCCTCAAATGTTTAGGTTCTCGTGAATATGTTGAGAACGTGCGAAGCTAATCACTGCTACAGCCTCAGACGCATATAAACGTTGTTAGTCCTGTCTGAGGACAGTATGGCAGCAATTCTGGTAGTCTTTGACTACTTGGCGGTAATGTCAAAGAATGAAAAGTGGTCAGCGTATAATGGGGATTTGGACCCGGGACCTTAAGCTTGCATGCCAGAGCGCTAGACCACTGCCACTTAACAGGTTCTATAACATCCGTGGTTTAAAAAAAAAAATTCCATTATTATTTATTAGATATAAACCAGATACCAGGTGTCCTACAAAAGTCCACTCCATTTATATTTTCAGTACTAAACTTAAAACATGACATGGTTTCAAGGGGAGCAATTCATTAGTCCAAATTTCAAAAATTGCATGAAAAATGTGATGAGAGGACTTTCCTTGCAGGCACACTTATACTAGATGTTTAATCTGATTTGATAACATCCACATTGCTTTTTCAAAGGCTCAGTCTACAAGTTCATGTTTATTTTCGGGCTCAGTTTGCTTCTCACCGCCATCCTCCTCATCTGACTCAAAAGTGTTGTCAGGAATGTCATACAACCGGATCATTGCCTGCAAAAATGGGACAAATTACAATTCTCAAAAAAATACCTGGATGGAATATTTTGTGCCTTATTGACAGTTAAAAGTGTAGTGTTTGTGGAGCAAAGAAGGATGATGATGTGTGATAGAAGTGAATGAGGATCAGAGTGAAGAGTTAGATTTATGGTGAACTGTAATCTTTTTTAGAAAATAAAATTGCATATATATAATATGAATAAATAAATATACATTTTCTTTATAAACAAATATTAATAGAATTGTTCATTATAGTCACAGACTTGGTGCTTCAGTGGTGAACATAAAACATTGTAGGTTATCAAAGGCATTGTAATGTGAAAATAGGTAATTTCCCCAACGAAAGCAGGCAGTTCACCTTATTAGGGTCCTTCATGATGAGGTATTTCCCATCAGGCAGCTTCATGCAAATATCAATGATGCAGCGCAGGATGCCCCAGGCATTGTCCATGCTCAGGTTGATCTGATTTGCAAACTCCATCGGCCTGAACTGCTGTGTGCCCAGGATCATGTGTTTGGTGGAGTCCCGGACATTGACACGAGACACATACCTGTCAGGTAAGGTAGAGGGTTATCAACATGTCTGGGATCTGGGATAGCATGCTGGAATGGGAGTACACTGTGCAAGATACAATTATACAAGTAATGTTGGAGGAATGCAACTACCAGTATGACTAGACTTTTCTGTAGTATTAAACAAATTTCTTGGCCACTTACCCAAACTTGATCTGGTCTGAGCCAGCCAGTATGGCCTGAACAGTCCACTTGGCCAGCTTGCAGGCATTGTTCTTCAGCTCATTGGCCAACACAGCACCACGCTGGGTATCAAGCTTCTGCCTCCAATCAACACCTCCAGAAAACTTGGAATCCCATTCATTTAAGGCCTGAAATACAAATTTCAACATTTTAGCTTTTGACAAGTGCAATAATTGCATAATTTGCAAATGGAGATTTAAATTTTCTTCTCCCACAAAATACACAGCTAAAAAATCTATGACAGTGAAATATATATATCACTATTTTGACTCATGTTGTAGCACATGGTTGGTGTCCATTTTTACATTAAAATTTCATAACCGTCAGTTTTCTAGGCCATAATAGTGGATATTAAATCTAAAGTGACAAAGTTACCCAAAAGCCACTACCAGTATACCTTAATATTGATAAACTGTATTTCATTGTTGGGCGCCGACTGTACTGAATCGTGTTCTGTACGAGCCACCAAGTTGATATCGTTGCCGAGGCACCACTTGCGG
>JAXIVD010001839.1:45169-50169 GCA_036785275.1 Cancer borealis
TTGTCCGGAACCCCTTCTTCATATTCTTCTATTGTTTCAGGGAGAGAAGAAGAAGTCATAGGGAACATATATAACTCTGTGTGTGTGTGTGTGCGTGTGTGTGTGTGTGTGTGTGTGTGTGTGTGTGTGTGTGTGTGTGTGTGTGTGTGTGTGTGTGTATGTGTGTGTGTGTGTGTGTGTGTGTGTGTGTGTGTGTGTGTGTGTGTGTAAGGTCTCGTCTAAGTGGCGGGTTACCATAATCACATTCATTTTTTCTCTCGTGCGTGACGTTAAACATTATAATTGTATATGTGGAATGGTTAGCAGCAACAATGGAGACAGCAGCAGTAACAATAGTACAAGTAGTAGTGGTGGTAATAGTAATAATAGTAATAGTAGTAGTAGTAGTAGTAGGGGTGGTAATAGTAATAATAATAATAGTAGTAGTAGTAGTAGTGATGGTGGTGGTAGCAGTAGTAATGTCAGCAGCAGCAGCAGCAGTATTACAGTGTAGTGTACCCTTGGCAGTGTTGGGTTGAAAGTCGGGGTCCACATGCAGCAGGAGGCACCCCCCAGGCATGGCGAGACTCCCTGGACCAGGGGTGGGGAACCTTTTTCCTACCTAGAGCCATTTGGATATTTACAAGATCATTCGCGGGCCATACAAAATTGCTTACTTGAAAGACCGCTTACATTTTTGTTTGTCTGTCAAACATTTTACTTACCCTTAATGCGATGGCTGAAACTGCTTCTCTCTGGTAAGGCGTGTGATGTCAGCTGGTGTTGAAGATGTTGCTACTCGTAACTGCTTTTCAAGGTTTGAAAAGAACTGCTCGCAGCAGTAGGTTGTTCCAAATACAGAAGCATATTTCAGTGCGTGTCTCCTCAAAGAAGGAAATTCATCAGCACATATATACCGCTTATAGAACTCAAGCAATGGAAGGTTGTTGTACCTGGCTTTCAGCTCATCATCGCTTTGCAGCTGAATGATTTCGTGTTGTAGGTCATCAGGTACATCAGCTGGCTCCACATTGAACGGTGTAGCAAAGATGTTTAATTCCTGTTGTTTACTTTTCAGGTCCTTGAATCTTTCACTAAATGCCTCAATTAGTTTGGCACGCTCATCACCATATTCAGATGTAGTAAAAGACTTTTGTCCTTGCAGAGTAGGGAAATGTACATTGTTATTTCTTTTGAGTTGCACTTTCCACAAGTTCAGTTTAGCTTCAAATGACTTTACGTGTGAAAGCAGAAAGCTGAGAAGCTGGTTGGGTCCCTGCAGCTTCATGTTAAGCTCTGAGAGGTACTTGGTCATGTCCACCATAAACGCTTGAACACGGCCATTTGCCATCATTGAGTTCTGTGACAGGTTTTCCCTTCATCTCCATGAACAGCTTGACTTCATCCCGCAGTTCATAAAACCTCATGAGCATGTTTCCACGACTCCGCCATTGCACTTCACAATGATAAACAAGATCACCGTACTCAGAGACAAGATCATTCAATAACTCTTTAAACTGGCGACTGTTAAGCCCTCGGCTTTTGATGAAATTTATGCATGATACAACTGTTGACATCACATTGCTGAGCCGCAGCGACTGTGCGCATAGATTTTCTTGGTGTATGATGCAGTGGCATACAATTAGATCACTTGGATCAAGACTGAGATGATTAAATTCCTTCTTAACAAATGCAATTAATCCTTTTTGCGAGCTGACCATGGCTGGAGCTCCATCTGTAGTAAGACCACTTAACTTTTCAAATGTTAGATCAAGTTTCTTCATTGATAAAACAAGTCTTTCAAACAGGTCTTCATCTTTTGTAGTGCCATGCATGGCTTCCAGTGACAGTAGTTCCTCTCGCGTGTTAAACTCTAGTTATCCCACAAACACATACGGCTAGCTGGGCAGTGTTTATGTCCATTGTCTCATCACAAGCCAGAGAGAAAAACTGGAAATCTCTTGCAGAGTCCTTTAGTGTTTTTTCAATATCTTGTGCTATGTCAGTTATCCGATCTGAGACGGTTCTTCGAGACAGACTAACACTCTGAAATAATTTGACTTTGTCTGGTGCTAACAACTCGGCAGCAGCCACCATACATTCTTTCACAAATTTTCCCTCAACATGCGGCCTCAGTCTCTTTGCTCACTACATAACTCGTCTGAGTAATGTTATCTCTTTCACAACGAGGTCTGGTGAAAGCTGCTTGTTGTGATTCCAAATTCCTCTGAAGGGCAATGATTTTCTCTAGACGCATATGTCCCCCCAGTTCACTGAGTTTAACATGTTTTGAGTTATAATGGCGCTCCAGATTGGCTTTTTTCATCACTGCTAACGCGTCACCACAAACAAGGCACACGGATTTGCCCTTCACCTCAATAAAAAAATAATCGTTTGTTCATCTCCTGGAAAGATCGACACTCTGCATCCACTTTTCTTTTCTTTGTGGTCGCCATTTGCAAGATGTTACACCACTTAGTAAATATTCCTTGTGTTAACACTTCTGCAATGTGCACACTTAAAGCCTGCCCGGCACTGACTACCCTCTGAGAGACTGAGATACCGACTACTGACTCCACCGCAGGCAGACTGGTATCCGATGAGAAGGGTACGTGAATAATACGCGTCTGCACCGTCATGTGTGTGTTCTATCTGTCCCTTAATAGACAATCTTGTTTTTTCCTTTAGTTTACGCAGTATTATAATGATGCAGTTTTTACCATATCATCTTAAATTGTTTGGAAAAAAGCTCCTAGATTTTATGAAATTTTAGTAAAACCTGCGCTTGCCACGGCGGGCCTCATCAAATGTTTAGGTGGCCGGGCCGTATACGGCCCGCGGGCCGGACGTTCCCCACCCCTGCCCTAGACACACGTTCCTCCTCCCAGTGGAATGCACCAAGGGGACGCACTGACCACCGCGTCTCCTCCCTGTTGATCCTCCACCACTGGGCACTTGAAAGGATGCGTGGAAGGTGTTCTTGTGTGGTATAGAGTGCAGGGTGGACGCCAAGCCGCTTATGACTGGGTGTTTGCTTGGCTTGAGGGCGGGTGGCTCTCTGGTGCAGTGGTGGACTTGTGGCCTAAAGGTTGTGAGTTCGATCCTGGCTTACGGCAGCTTCTGGGTGAGAGAGACAGCACTCTCTCGTTAACCCTAGCAGCACTATATGATCTGTAGCTACCTAGTTCAGGGGTATTATTTAATCACCTTTTAATCATCGTTGGACGCAAATCAAACAACCATTCGTTACCGTTATTGCTTACCGATATATTATGTTTTGATATATTTACTTATGGTAATTCCGGTGACTTACAAATACATGCAGGCTATTAAAGTACAGCGTGGCACGAGTAACTGCTTGGAAGATACAGAAAATACAGTCATGGATGAACGGCTGCGTGTTGTGTGGTGTGGTGTGGTGTGGTGTGGTGTGGTGTGGTGTTGTGTGGTGTGGTGTGGTGTGGTGTTCGGTGGTGCTGTGTTCTGTGGTGCTGTGAATCATTATAGATTTCACTTCACACAAACATGACTTGGCTTCACAATATTCTGAAGTTGCAGTGTTGGCTGTTCAAGGCGTGTTTGTGGCGACTCTCATGCTGCCCCCTCTTCCACCTCCCCCTTCCCCCTGCCTCCACCTCCCCCTCCCCCTGCCTCCCTCTGCCTCACTCTCCCCGCCTACCTCCCTCCACATCACCTTTCCTTACAACTCTCTCAAGGGTTTAAATCATCGATAAATTAATCTTTCATTTTGACTTTAACGGCATCCTAGGTCAGGTCAGGTCAGTAAACATACCATCTTATCCTCCTCCTCTTTCCCTTCCTCCTCCCCCTCCTCCTCCTCCTCCTCCTCCTCCTCCTCCTCCTCCTCCTCCTCCTCCTCCTCCTCCTCCTCCTCCTCCTCCTCCTCCTCTACCAAACATAACTAACACAACACATTACCACATAACATCATCCATCCCTCCCCTTACAACATTACAACATTACAATATTACACTCTATTATATGTACGCAAAAAATGAGTGAATAAATAAATGAATAAATGAATGAATGGAAAAGATAAACTCGAATGAAATAATATATAATGTGGTGGTAATTATTATTATCATTATTATTATTATTATTATTATTATTATTATTATTATTATTATTATTAGTAGTAGTAGTAGTAGATGAATAGAAACAAGAAATAGTGTTAATTGACAACAAGCAAACATATAAGAGTGAGGAGGAGGAAAATGATGATGATGATGATGATGATGATGATGATGATGATGATGATGATGAGAAGGAGGAGGAGGAAGAAGAAGAGGAGAAGAAATACATCCATCACACACATACAACCTAAACAATGCTACAATATATACTTTCCTTTATAAACCTAATGAACTCTATGTAAACTTGTACCTTCCATTTACCTGCCAATTACCTTTATTCTAATCCATTACTTTGTTTCGATTCATTAGACACCTGGAGGAAGCAGCGTCAACGAGAGAGAGAGAGGCACTGAGAGTTAAGCTTCCCACACCGTCTTCAGGCACTCCCCCTTGGCACTCCAGGCGTCGTGTGAAGGATGGTGATGGCGCGGGCGTGGGTATGGGCGTGGCGTTGTGTGTGGGGCGTGTCTCTGCTGGCCACTACCTTTGCTCAGCTTGATAATGAGGCTTCGATCTTAGGTGAGTGTGAATGTGTTGTGTTGTGTTGTGTTGTGGTGTGGTGTGTTGTGTTGTGCTATGGTATGTTGTGTTGTGTTGTGTTGTGTTGTGTTGTGTTGTGTTGTGGTGTGTTGTGTTGTGTTGTGTTGTGTTGTGTTGTGTTGTGGTGTGGTGTGTTGTGGTGTGTTGTGTTGTGTTGTGTTGTGTTGTGTTGTGTTGTATTGTGGTGTGTTGTGGTGTGTTGTGTTGTGTTGTGGTGTGTTGTGTTGTGTTGTGTTGTGTTGTGGTGTGTTGTGTTGTGTTGTGTTGTGTTATGTTGTGGTGTGTTGTGTTGTGTTGTGTTGTGTTGTGTTGTGTTGTGTTGTATTG
>JAXIVD010001839.1:55169-57669 GCA_036785275.1 Cancer borealis
CTCCTCCTCCTTTACCACAAAGCTGAACGAAGCTATTAGAGTATGTGTACCGTATCGTTACAGACGTTCAGCAAGGAAGAATAAACCAAAATGGTGGAACGATGAGATAAAAAAAACAGCCTCTCTCTCAAAAAAACACGCGTACGATAAGTATATATCAACTAAAAACCAAGATGACAAAGTAGAGTTTGACAGAGTTCGTCGCGAAACCAAGAGACTGATAAAGCGCAGCAAGAATAACCTTGAAGAATATATAGCGGAATCATGTAAATTTAATCCTAAAGAATTTTATAGTTTTGTTAAGAGTAAAAAAGCCCTTACCTGTAATATCGGTCCACTTACTAAAGGACAAGGAAATCACACAAACGACGAAAATGAAATGGCTACAATCCTAAACAACTTTTTTGCATCCGTATTTACAGAAGAGGATTGTTCATCGTTTCGTTTCAACCACTCGAGACTAGAAGAACCGAAAACTTCTTAAATGATTTACTCATCGTAGAAAATGACGTTGAACAAAAAATCGATAAGATAAAAACTAATAAAACCCCTGGACCAGATAAAATTTCCCCGAAAATCTTGAAAGAGGTCAAGCATCAGATCAGTAAACCGCTTGCAATCATATTCAATAAATCCTTAAGGATTGGTAAAGTTCCATCAGATTGGAAACGTGCTAATGTAACCCCAATCTTCAAAAAGGGAGACAAGTCACAACCCGGAAATTATAGGCCAATCAGTCTGACGTCAGTAGTATGTAAATTAATGGAGACAATCATTCGTGACAATATGGTGAAATTCCTTGAAGACAACGATATAATTAAACCCTCACAACATGGTTTCCGTAATAAACGTTCATGTCTAACTAACTTATTAGACTTCTTTTACAATGTTTTTGACACGTACGATGAAAGCAGAGCAGTAGATATCATATATCTGGATTTTCAAAAGGCCTTTGATAAAGTTCCCCATCAACGATTGCTTAACAAACTAAAGACTCACGGTATCTCTGGTAGCATCTACAATTGGCTTCAGGACTGGCTCTCTGAACGTAAACAGAGAGTAGTCTTAAACGGTGTCTCCTCTCAATGGTTAAACGTAAAAAGTGGCGTACCACAGGGTTCAGTACTTGGCCCTATTTTGTTTCTGATATATGTTAATGACATAGATGATGGGATCTCATGCAAAATATCAAAATTCGCTGACGATACGAAAATTACCAGTAAAGTAACTTCGACAAGTGACAGAGAAGTCTTACAATCAGACCTTGATCGACTAACGTCTTGGGCCAATAAATGGCAAATGAAATTTAACGTTGATAAATGTAAGGTACTACATATCGGAAGAAATAATGATCACGTTCAGTACCAAATGAACGGAAAACTACTTTCTGCAGTGAACAAGGAAAAAGATCTAGGAATCACAATATCAAACGATTTAAAACCCAGTCAGCATTGCTCAGAGGTAGTTAAAACCGCTAACAGATTGGTCGGCTTTATTGGGCGTACTTTCGAAAATAAATAAGAAAAAGTCATATTAAAACAAACTGCATAATTCACTAGTACGATCTCATCTTGAATATTGCGTACAGTTCTGGTCCCCATATTACAGAAAGGACATTGACAAACTGGAAAGAGTCCAGCGTAGAATAACGAAAATGATTCCAAGGCTGAGAAATAAACCTTATGAAGAAAGACTTAAAGAATTAAACTTATTCAGCCTCGAAAAACGAAGGATGAGAGGAGATTTAATTGAAATGTTCAAGATAATTAAAGGATTTGATAATATCAATGCAGAAGATTACATTACTTTTGATCGATCAAATATAACAAGAAGACGTCATACTTTTAAGATTACTGGTAAAAGATTCACGTCAAACGAAGCCAAACATTTCTTTTTCAATCGGATCGTTAACGTTTGGAACTCCCTGCCCGCCAATGTCGTCGACAGTAAAACAATTAATACATTCAAAAACAGACTGGGCAAATATTTAGAAGCCAATCCGCAACTAAAACATTATTCGTCAACATAGTAAACTTTGAGCAAGTTCCTTCTAATGTACAGTAATTACAAAATCTCGATTCGGAAGGACGTCGTTAGGGGCCTGACATCGCTTGCCAGGTAGTAGTGTTAGTGACAGTAGTAATAGGCTAGTCTAATCTAATTCCACGCATTTATTTATTTATTTTTACTTATATTGCATGGTTGGCCTTCCTCTCCTGCCAGTCGTGGCTGGTGGGAGAATCCCTCACCCTTACTATCCTGTATCCTTCACCCCAGATTAGATAGTGTAGTCTAGTTTATCACAAACAGCCTCGTAAGGGCCAGTAGGCCTGTTGCTGTTTGTTCTTCCTATGTGTTCCTATGTGTTCCTCCTCCTCCTCCTCCTCCTCCTCCTCCTCCTCCTCCTCCTCCTCCTCCTCCTCCTCCTCCTCCTCCTCTTTTATCTCCTCCTCCTCTTTTACTTCCTCTTCCTCCTCCTTTACCTCCTCCTCCTTTTTTA
>JAXIVD010001839.1:62669-72669 GCA_036785275.1 Cancer borealis
TAGGTTAGGTAAGGTAAGGTTAGGTTAGGTTAGGTAAGGTAAGGTAAGGTTAGATAAGGTTAGGTTAGGTAAGGTAAGGTAAGGTTAGGTTAGGTAAGGTAAGGTAAGGTTAGGTTAGGTAAGGTTAGGTTAGGTTAGGTAAGGTAAGGTTAGGTTAGGTTAGATTAGGTTAGGTAAGGTAAGGTTAGGTTAGGTTAGGTTAGGTAAGGTAAGGTAAGGTTAGGTTAGGTAAGGTAAGGTAAGGTAAGGTTAGGTTAAGTAAGTAGATGAACCGGGAATAGCTAAGGAAATAATTAACCTCCCAGTATGTATGTATGTATGTGTGTTCCGTTTCCTTCCACGTGTTAACCAGTACTAAGGTGTTTATTAAGGAGGGGAGGCGGGCGGGGGCTGGGGCGGGGCTGGGATGAGGACAGTGCTAGTCTTTGAGGGTATAGACTATGTATATAAAAGTTTATCTATAATTATTTTTCCTTCGCATTTTTTTCCAACATATTACTTACCTATTATTATTTTCTTTTGTTTGATATACGGAATTTTTTCTTCTATTTTGTTATTTATTATTTTTTTTGTGCCATTTTCCCCCCGTATTTCTTGCCTTTCGTTCTATTATGACCATCCATATATTTTTTTTCTCTCCGTGTTAGAAGTGTTAAGTTGTGTCTGTATTCCTACCGCCTAATGTTCCTTCTCGTGACTTACCTTCCTCTTACCTTTGTCCCTCCCTGTCTCCCTCCCTGCCTCCCAGCCTTCCTGCCTCCCTGCCTCCCTGTCTCCCTCCCTGCCTCCCAGCCTTCCTGCCTCCCTGCCTCCCTGCCTCCCTGCCTCCCTCCCTGCCTCCCTGCGTTCCTGCCGTGACTCCCGCCGCTGGTGTGTGTGTGTGTGTGTGTGTGTGTGTGTGTGTGTGTGTGTGTGTGTGTGTGCGTGCGTCATGGAGCCTCGCATGTTCTGGCTGATGCTGGCGTGTGTGTCCAGGCTGAGGCTTCCAAGGGGCTGGTCATTGATTTTTTATGTTCATAATTTACGCCTTGACACAGTGTGAACGTGCTGCTTCAAGGAGGAGGGATGAGGGAGAGGAAGAATTGGTTGGGTCAGTAAAAGAAAGTCAAGAGTCCCCTTTCAAGGCTGCTGAGGACAACAACAACAACAACAACAACAACAACAACAACAACAACAACAACACAAATTTAATTCAACTTACCACATCCCTTGGGGAGTGTGGTAAGCTGAATGAAATTGGCATACCAATTCAGAGTCCCAAGTTCAAGCCCCGGCACGAGCTGGCCGTTTTTCATTGGTAAAACCGCCGAGTGGCCAAAGATCACCCACATGCTGCCATAACATTATCGAGGAGCTTCCGTGGGCAGCATGAGCCTCTCAACAAAAAAACCGAGGCGTCACTTTAAAAATCTAACCTTCGGAGGCCGACCATCTAATGCCTCCATCAAGCCTACCGGAGCCACAGGTTCAGGATATAAAAAGAAGAAAAAAAAAAAAACCGAAGGAAAAGAGAGCATAGTAGTGCAAGGAGGACAACGAGCACAAAGGAGTACAATGGAAGAACAAACATCAGTATAGGTATTAGTCCCTACGAGGTTGTTGATGATACAAATATAATATTCTCAGCACAGTTGTTGTTATTGTTATGTGATGACGCATCACTCTTCCTCCTGAAGGGTGACCACCGGGCACACACACACACACACTCACACACACACACACACACACACACACACACACACACACACACACACACACACACACACACACACACACACACACGGTCCGCTAGCGTAGTGGTTAGCGCACTCAGCTCACAACCGAGGGGCCAGGGTTCGATCCCCTGGGCGGACGGAAATGATTTGGGCGAGTCTCCTTTCACGTGTAGCCTCTGTTCACCTAGCAGTGAGTAGGTACGGGATGTAAGTCGAGGGGTTGTGACCTCGTTGTCCCCCTGTGTGTTGTGTATGAGTGGTCTCGGTCCAACCCAAAGATTGGTCACTATGAGCTCTGAGCTCTTTCCATAGGGGGACGGCCGGCTGTCTCGAGAGAGACCAGCAGCAGATTGTGACATTGAATACACACACACACACACACACACACACACACACACACACACACACACACACACACACACACACACACACACACACACACACACACACACACGTGTATACGCATGTGGATGACCTGTATACGCAGGTATAACCTTAGCGTGCAAGGCAAGGCAAAGATTCCCATGAGATACGCTGAAGAAAGGAAGGAAATCTGCCGATACTTCTTGGCCAAATAATTCATCTTTGGTCCAATGTACGGACGCGGGTCACGCAGCAGCACTTTGTCAATAAGTGTTTGGTAATGGTGGACGCGGACCGGTCCGACAACACAACACACTGGCGGCTTCTCTTTTGTATTCATCATCATTGCAACATTGACACGTAGCTGTACAGTGTTAGGGCGGGAAAGGGGCGCCGTCACCAAGGCTGCTGGTGACCATTCATTGCTGAGAAACAAAACAACACTGATCACCGGAGCCCAACACTATGTTACAAGTGCACATAAAGGTCATCACCTCTGTCTCATTCCTTGACCTTTGAACTTGTGGTAGAATAACATCCTTTAATGTGCAAACGAGACTGATTACGACGCCCGAGTCACCACACTTTGAATCAATTTTGACTTTAAACTAAGCCTCGGTACTGAAAGGCCACGTCATGCGCCTCGAGTCCTTCCACCGCGGAGACAGCACGTCAGGCTGAGGCGACGCGTTATTCATCCCCATGGGAAACTAACGTGTTGTTGTTTTATGATGTCAATAGAACCGGGAGTAAACATGGAACTCCTTATACGTGGAGACTAACATCTATTATGAGAGAGAGAGAGAGAGAGAGAGAGAGAGAGAGAGAGAGAGAGAGAGAGAGAGAGAGAGAGAGAGAGAGAGAGAGAGAGAGAGAGAGAGAGAGAGAGAGAGAGAGAGAGAGAGAGAGAGAAAATACATGTCACTGAAAGAAAGTATTAACAATGTTGAAATAATTCTTTGCCAACTTTGTTTTGTGTTACTCTCTCTCTCTCTCTCTCTCTCTCTCTCTCTCTCTCTCTCTCTCTCTCTCTCTCTCTCTCTCTCTCTCTCTCTCTCTCTCTCTCTCTCTCTCTCTCTTTCTCTCTCTCTTTCTCCCTCTCTCTCTCTCTCACCACCACCACCACCTGTCTCCCTTCGTCCACAGGAGAAGGAAGATGTTTGCAGCCTTCCAGCCTCGTTCTGGTGAGCCGAAAAACAAACAATTCCTCGTCATATGTTACAAAGACTCCGTGACTGAGATTCAAGACATGGTAAGGACCGCTACTCACCTTAAATCCTTACAACCATTCCACTGTATCTAACTGTTCCTTCCCTCACCATAGTTTTGCCTTTTCGTTATTTCTTTGCTCTGCCGTCTGCCTTTTACCTTACCATAGCGCCATGTCAGCTCTGATCTGATCTGATGTCTGGCGCTTACTTTTATTTGCATGAACTCACTCACTTACTAACTGAAACCCTTACTCTCTCTCTCTTTCTGTCTCTTTCTTTATCTCTTTTCTTTATCTATCTATCTATCTATCTCTATTTATTAATCTATATACACGCCTCGGATCTTTAGCCATGAAAAAAATAACATAACCAAAAACATTTCCACAGTATACATAGTTTCTTTTAATTTCTGAGTTTGATTTACTGTTTCTTTTTTTTCCCCTCCGTTCATGTAGGCTCGCTCGCTCAACCTGATGGGACCCAAGAACCAGTGGCTGTTCGTGGTGCCAGACACACACTCCCTCAAGTATGATATGTACGCCTTCCTCGCTAACCTGAAGGACGGAGACAACCTCGCCTTCGTCTATAACATGTCCGATTTGAACTCCGCCCAGCCCTGCAAGGTGTGTGTGTGTGTGTGTGTGTGTGTGTGTGTGTGTGTGTGTGTGTGTGTGTGTGTGTGTGTGTGTGTGTGTGTGTTAATGGTGAGGATGGTGATTATTACTACTGTTATTACTTTATCATTGGTAGTAGTAGTAGTAGTAGTAGTAGTAGTAGTAGTAGTAGTAGTAGTATAGTAATAATATTAAAACTAACATCCACTTCAACTAATGTGGTAATTAATGCATTCGTCTCAAAATCGAGTGGCCTGAGGTTTGAATCCCCGAGTAAATGAAGACAATTTGGACAAGTAATTTTGGTTGTAGTAATCGCCGCAGGTCACCAAGCAATGACCTAACTAACCACCATTCTCAACCACCCAACGATACTACTACTACTACTACTACTACTACTACTACTACTACTACTACTACTACTACTACTACTACTACTACTACTACTACCACCGTTCTTTGTGCCTGAATGTGTGTTAATGTGAAAAAAAGTAAGCGCCAGACATCAAAGGTCATATGGCGCTATGTTAAGTTAAAAAGCAGACAGTGGAGCAGAGATAATGGCAAGGCAAACTATGGGGAGGGAATTGACATGAAAATAGGGTGAACGCTGTACTCCTGCCTGCCTCCGCGTCCAAGTCTGCGCGGCTCACCTCTCTCCGCAGCCCAAGATTTAAACATTACAGTGCATCCACAGCTAAAGGGAACAATGAATCCACTCAAGCGTTCCATCAGCCACGCTCGTATAGGCATTGAGATGGCTGATGGCTCTGTGGTGCATTGAGGTGGCTGGTGGTTCTATGGTGCATTGAGGTGGCTGGTGGCTCTGTGGTGCATTGAGGTGGCTGGTGGCTCTGTGGTACATTGAGGTGGTTGGTGGCTCTGTGGTGCATTGAGGTGGCTGGTGGCTCTGTGGTGCATTGAGGTTGCTGGTGGCTCTGTGGTAAAGTGATCGGCTCGTGGGCTAAATGTTGTGTTCGATGCTGGCTCACGGCAGCATTATTATTAGAAGGGAAGCACTGTCACTATAGAGTTACATAAGGTCAGCGAGACAATACCAATAAAGAAGGCGCTCAGATAGGGCGATAATACATTTAATTAATTATTCATGGCAATATTAGAGGAAGTTTAGAAGAAAAAAACCTTGGAATGGGAAGAGGCAAGGATTAAGATAAGTGGAAGAATATCAAATAATTTCAGATTCGTCCATTATATTATTCTCATGAATGATTCTACATATGAACTGTAGCAGAAGTAATATAATGTGTTCAGGAATATATTTACTTAGAACAGAATATTGGTGCAAGTCCAGACCATGAACAAAAAATAAAAATAGAAGGTACATAAGAATGAAAGGAAAACAATACAATGAATACAACACAGTAACACAAGCCAGGGTAAAGGTACACAAAAATTAAAGGAAAACAATACGATGCGCCTAATCAGATTTATTGCAAACTCAAAATATAATCGGTTTTTCCACGCTTAACACAACACAGTGAAAACGTACACTCTATTTCCTTAGGCTTTTTTTATTTTAAACTTTATTTAATTTTCAACAGATTTTTTGTTTTTACTTCTTTTCAATTTTCATTTTCATTTCTCATAAATCTCAAAGTGTCTGTATTGTCCCTCATGTTCCATAATGTTAGATCATTTTATTGATTTGGTTTTCATGTATTAATTTTATTTATTTATTTTATATATATTAATTTTTTTTTTACATTAAAAGTATACCGGCCAAGGGCAAACAAAAATAGTGAAGAAAAAAAATCCTGCTTGTCGCCAGACCCTGTCAAGAGAACAGTTGGAGAAATAGAGGCAATGGAGGTTTAATTTAGCGTTACTGTATTATTATTTATTTATATTCAACGTTATGCCTAAGGGTGAAAGTGGGTGCGTATCCCCGTGGCAGGGGAGGTGGCGAGACCCTGCTGAGTGGTGGGGGGATGCTGGGGACTTGGCACTCAGTTAGATGTGTACTGATGGGGATGAGGACCCTATGTGAGGGAAGCTGGGGAGGGGGGGGCGAGACAGTCACTCAGTGTTAGGGAGACAGAGGAGAGGGGAGTGTGTTCCGTGCCGCTAATCCCAAGGTGTTTGATTGACACTTGTATGCGAGAGTGTTTCTTACCTTGGCATGTGTTGGTGGGAGTCACTTTCGCTCGTGGCCTAAAGGTTGTGAGTTCGATCCTGGCTCACGGCAGCTTTTTGGTGAGAGGGGCAGCGGTCTCTCGTTGACCCTAGCAGAACTATAATGTTTATGGTCTGTAGCGACCTAGTTAGGGGGGGTTATTTCATCATTCATCATTAGAGAGAGAGAGAGAGAGAGAGAGAGAGAGAGAGAGAGAGAGAGAGAGAGAGAGAGAGAGAGAGAGAGAGAGAGAGAGAGAGAGAGGGAGAGAGAGGGAGAGAGAGAGAGAGAGAGAGAGAGAGAGAGAGAGAGAGAGAGAGAGAGAGAGAGAGAGAGAGAGAGAGAGAGAGAGAGAGAGAGAGAGAGAGAGAGAGAGAGAGAGAGAATAAAAAGTACAGAGGAAGAACAGACAACAACAGTCTTACTGGACTTAACGAGGCTGTCCATTTCCCTCCAGTCTAAGCCAGGCTAAAGAGGAAGCGACCCCATGTAATATGGACAAACTAACATGAAATTTGTAGAAGAAAGTGAGAAAACAAGAGTAATCTACGCCTGTTACTACTACTAAAAACTTATTTTTTTTACTCAGGAATTAAATACTCAATATTGGTGGACTGAAGCTTTGTGTATATCGTGTTTTTTTTTTTTTTAATAATTCAATTGTGTTACTGTTAACTATTTGTGCTGGGAGGGAATTCCAAATATTCATGATTTTATTGAAAAAAAAATTGCTTCATTTCGTTCAATCTAAAACGCTTACTAATGATCTTGAAGCCATTGTTACGGGTGGTGCTTGTGAGATCAGTAGTTACATAGTCATTAATGTTAATATTGTCAAAGCCGTGGAAAAGTTTGAATACCTCAATTAGGTCCCCTCGTAGCCTACGTTTGGATAAACTGAATAAGTTCAACTCCTTTAGTCGTTCTTCGTAAGACTTGTTTTGCTATCTTGGGATCATTTTAGTAATTCTTCTTTGTATTTCCTCCAGCTTATCACTATGGTTTTAAAATATGGTTACCAGAACTAAATGCAATATTCTAGATGAGGACGTACAAGTGCATTAAATAATATAGGGATAAGTGTTTCAGATTTATACTCCAAAGATCTTCTGGTGAAGCCGACCAGTTAGTTAGCTGTCTTAACAACGTCTTAACAATGTTTACTGGGTTTGATATCTTTACTAACAATTACCTATAATTATGTAGTGTAAAACCAATTGTATAGGAGAAGGAATGTCAGTATGCAAGGATTAGAAGTGAAAGAGACTGTCGCGCCATGCGAGTGAATGTGCGTCAATACGGAGAATATTGCCATCTGTCGGCTAATTTTATAATTTATTCACTTAACTGTCATCTGGTGGTTGAAATCAGAACGTAAATATGACCACACTGCCATATAGTGACAAAAATCTGAACTTACTCCGTGACTACACTGCCGTCTGGTGGTGGGAAGGTGAACGTAAATGTGACTACACTGCCGTCTGGTGCTGGGAAGGTGAACGTAAATGTGACTACACTGCCGTCTGGTGGTGGGAAGGTGAACGTAAATGTGACTACACTGCCGTCTGGTGGTGGGAAGGTGAACGTAAATGTGACTAAACTCCCATCTAGTGTCGAGAACCAAAATCTCATCCTCGCTTACGTCTACCAGTTCAAATTATGATGCATGTCAGATATTGTTATACATATAAACAGGCAAACATACGTACATTGTTATCAGTATTCTGTAACAGTAAACATTTTACTCTACATTATACTTCTTCAAACACTTGTACACACTTAAGCATCACACTTGAGAAGGTATGCCATATAGATCCTTGCGGCTTCTTGTACTCATTGAGGCTCGCCAGTTTAAGTCTTTTGTAGAATTCTGTGTAACATCCGACGTGGCTCAGTTATCGATCCTTCATCACCAAGGGAAGCTGACATTTCATGTAACCAAAGGAAGGAATGAAGAATAGAAGAGTGAAGGAATTTAAAAAAAATGAAATTCAGTCCTTTTCACTCGTTATTTCACTTTTACAAACCACCAAGCGTTAAAGACACAAGTTAGAAAGAAAGGAAGGAAATGAGGAGAGGAAGGAAGGAAGGAAGGAAGAAAGAAAGAAGGAAGGAAAGAAAGAAGGAAGGAAGGAAAGAAGGAAAGAAAGAAAGAAAGAAAGAAAGACAGAAAGGAAGGAAGAAAGGAAGGAAGAAAAGAAAGGAAGGAAGGACGGAAGGAAGAAAATCTAAGCCTAACATCTTATATTACTCCCACAAATCATCAAGCATAAACAACTCATATTAGAAAGAAAGAAAAAACATGGGAAAATAAATGACAGAAGGAAGGAAATCTTAGCCTATCTACCTATAATCATTTCCTTCTGCACCAATCACACACAGAGAGGGAGCAGCACTCAACAAATCCATCTCAACAGTGTATCCTGGATCGTAAACTGTGTTATTGATTATACTGATTAAAGTTTCACTACAATGACATTATAGGTATGTTAGAGGTTCATGTAGTAAAGAGCAACATTGATTAGCTTCTGGAGTGGCTTATGAAGTAGTGAAGAGTGAGTGTAATGACTGTTTCAAGGATTATTATTATTATTATTATTATTATTATTATTATTATTATTATTATTATTATTATTATTATTATTATTTATTTATTGAGTGATTATAAGATAGTGAGAGTGTATGTAAGAATAATTATGTTTACTTATTATTTATTTATATATTTTTATTTTTTGTATTTTTCATATGCATTATTTTGTTTTGTTCAATATTCTCTTTTGTATTGTTTATTTATGTATGTATGTATGTATGTATGTATGTATGTGTGTGTGTGTGTGTGTGTGTGTGTGTGTGTGTGTATGTGTGTGTGTGTGTGTGTGTGTGTGTGTGTGTGTGTGTGTGTGTGTGTGTGTGTGTGTGTGTGTGTGTCCGAATGTTTTAACACACAACATCACTATTGAGTACACGAAGTAAAACTGAACGTAAGGCGTAAGAAAGAAAAAAGAAAGAAAAAGGAGAACAAGAAGAACAAAGAGAAGAAAAATGAAAAAAAGAAGAAAAAACATATATGAAAATTAGAAAAAAAAGAAGAAAAGAAGAAGTAGAAGAAGAAAAAGAAAAAGGAAAAAAACGAAAACAATGAACAGAAAAAGAAAAAAGAAAAGAAGAAGAAAACAAAAAAGTAGAAGAAGTAAAGAAGAAAAAGAAGAAGATTAATCCGTGCCATAGGTGCCCTTCCTTCCTTTCTTCCTTCCTTCCTTCCTTCCTTCCTTCCTTAATTCACCCCCCTCCCCCCCCAAAAAAAAAAAACTTCACCTCCCCCAAAAACATAACTTTTAACCCCCTAATAAAAAAAACATTACCTTTCCCCACAAAAAAAACAAAGGTAAGAATGACGAACTGATGCGTGTGTGAGAATAATAACTAAAACAAAAATAAGCGTCAGATGTTAGTTAAGTAGTAAATAAATAAATAAATAAGTAAATAAATAGGTGAGTTTGTCTATACAGTACACCACAGTATGAACAGGAACCCTTACCTATAACTAGTATGTTTGTATCACGAGACACAACAAAGACATACAACATAATAGTGTGTTGGGCAACGGATAGATGGCAGCAGATGACAGGCAAACTTTATTTAAGGTAAGTAAAGGGAAGGGGCTGTGTTTGCAGACGGGGGGGGGGGGAGGGAAGGCGTTATATACGGTGTGTGTGTGTGTGTGTGTGTGTGTGTGTGTGTGTGTGTGTGTGTGTGTGTGTGTGTGTGTGTGTGTGTGTGTGTTGGGAGTGTTATTATTGTTGCAGTGGTGGTGGTGGTAGTAATGAGAGAGAGAGAGAGAGAGAGAGAGAGAGAGAGAGAGAGAGAGAGAGAGAGAGAGAGAGAGAGAGAGAGAGAGAGAGAGAGAGAGATCGTAACCTAACATAATCAGTGGACTATACACAAACCTGTTCTCCTTCCCTA
>JAXIVD010001840.1:0-22500 GCA_036785275.1 Cancer borealis
GTAGTAGTAGTAGTAGTAGTAGTAGTAGTAGTAGTAGTAGTGGTAGTAGTAATAGTAGTAGTAGTAGTAGTAGTGGTAGTAGTGGTAGTAGTAGTAGTAGTAGTAGTAGTAGTAGTAGTAGTAGTAGTAGCAGCAGCAGCAGCAGCAGCAGCAGCAGCAGTAGCAGCAGCAGCGTATAAGTGTAAAATAAAGGTTGTAAAAGAGATGAAGAAAAATTATCAATAGCAATTTCAGATTTTTTCCAGATTTTCCAGAATTATGATGTCAAGGAAACATTGATTCTTTTAGGTGTGGACACGAACGGATGGATCGATACGGATACTATACCTAAAGGAACAACACAGCCATTCACTGCATCCATAAAACTACAATTTACGACCACCAAAAACGTATAATAAAAAGTATATCTTAACACCATATAAATTTAAACAAAAAAAAAAGATAAAAAGAAAACAATATTATTTTTCAACGCATGATAAATAAAGTAAAGGAACAAAAAATACATCTTAATCTACGGAGGTCACGTAGGAAACTTAAAGGAATGATCAAGTTTTTCCCTTTAGGACAAACAAGGAAACTCGCAGGGAAGAAAGACGCCCAAAATTATCTTGTTATTTAGGGAAACAGTGAAGGACCATAAATTTTGGAGGTTTTGCCTAGACGGAGGGAGAGGTAATGAGAGGGGAAAGAGGAGAGGGAGAGAGAGAGAGGGAGAGAGAGGGAGAGAGAGGGAGAGGGGAGAGGGGAGAGAGAGAGGGGAATCATCGCTCACTTTAGTTTCGTTGTCACACCCTTTCTTTGACAAACACACACACACACACACACACACACACACACACACACACACACACACACACACACACACACACACACACACACACACACATGACTCCACCTTAATACTTAGTTCTGAAGTGTGGCTGAGTGAGGGGACTTTTGAGGGGCGTGTGTGGGCGTGGGAAGAGGGCGTGGGTGCAGGTGTGGGCGGAAAACCTTGTGGGCTTATAGTAAAAAAAAAAGAAGAAAAAAAAAAGGTATGGGTGGGTGGTATACACTTTGACCTCTTACAGAAAGTCATAAAAAAGGTCATGACGTCATCGTTTTGAGCCCATTGTGACCTCATAGACAGGTAAAAATGACGTCACTAGTTTTGGGAAAGAAGGAAGTGACGTCACAACCCAAAGAAAACGGATTGAGAGGAGAAAAAAAATATTGGGAGTAAATTTATCTGGAGGGGAAAAAAAGTTGGTAGTAAATTTATATAGAAGGGAAAAAAATGTTAATGAATCAGGTGTGTATTTTCCTTACATACCTGTGGCGTGTTATGACTCTCAGGTAACACCATCATCCCTCACCTGGAAAATAGAGAAAGACGGAATTAATAGAGAAACACCAATAAAAATGAAGGACAAATGAAAGAAAAATGCGAAGAATGACAACCTCGAAATAAAAAAAAAATAAGAGAGAAATTCGAAACAAAAGGAAATAAAAATAAAAACAAAAAAAAAGTACGTAATATAAAAAAATAAATCACACGAAAATGTAGAATGAAAATATGGGATGAAATTTATGACACAAACAATACTGTAACGAAAGGGGGAACAAAACATAATCAATAATAAATCAATGAATTAAACTACAATCGTAAAACTTTGGGAAAAATGTCAAGTAATTTTCGTGGACCAAGTGTCGAAGATTTACCTGGAAAAGCAACATCAAGTGGGCAGTGAAGAGGAGGAGGAGGAGGAGGAGAAGGAGGAGGAGGAGGAGGAGGAGGAAGAGATAAATCGGTGTGTTCTTGGAAATTTTTGGAGTCAACTTATGTAAAGATCGATGTTGTTGATTTTACTCTCATTCTCTCTCATTCTCTCTCTCTCTCTCTCTCTCTCTCTCTCTCTCTCTCTCTCTCTCTCTCTCTCTCTCTCTCTCTCTCTCTCTCTCTCTCGCTGCTCTGAACATAATATTTTGGAAATTGTGTGGTGACTTTGCATCTCATAACTCATTCTTTTTTCCTTAACATTATATACCAATTTTGCAAACTTCTGTGGGTGTCACTCTGAACGAATTTGGTCTGAACACAAAGACTGGAACAAAGTGTTGCAGATCTCACTGTTCACCTTTCAATCACTTTCACTGTATTGGTTAAGCGAATAACGAGAACACACACACACACACACACACACACACACACACACACACACACACACACACACACACACACACATTGCTTTAGATATATTGCATTTTAAATGAATTCACAGCATATAAAAATAACATAATCTCAAACTTTCTTCCTTAAATAATCAATAAATTGCAAAATATTACGATCATTATTATCATCATCATTATCATAACACATAACACGCCACAGCTAGAAGAATAAATATGATACCAATGTAAAAATAATATAAATACAAAATTATATTCAATAAACAATTGTGGGAATCTAGAGCTGACCTTCACCGCTCTCTCTCTCTCTCTCTCTCTCTCTCTCTCTCTCTCTCTCTCTCTCTCTCCTCTCTCTCTCTCTCTCTCTCTCTCTCTCGTCAGTAAGCAAGTCTTCCCTGTGACCTTGTGGTTCTCTCAACACTCCAATCAAAACATTAAGACTCGTGCGTCGTCCCCAGGCCATCCTAAGCTACCTCCAAGGCGCCCCGCGTGTTTTTGCCCGTGAGGATCCTGGCGTGCGGGACGTGGCTGTACTGTTTTCACTATGAGGTTCCTGCTTGGTCCCGTGGCCGCCCCTGCTACATTACCGGCCCTTAAGTCGTGGCCAGGTGATTTAGCCCGGCAGTGTTCAGTACGAGGGAAATAATGATTAATTCTCTTGGGTTTTACTAAGCAACATAGGCTAGAATATGCATTAAAATGTTAATAATAATAAATTGACTTCAGATTCGTGTTCAGCGTTCCCGAGAACATCTATGTACCAATGTTCTTGTTATTCTGAGATATCAATATTTCCACGAACTTTGGCTGGGTATCCCCTTGACATAATGTTGATAATGTTTTTTTTAATAACTACAAATAATAAGAGGTTTACGTAGAAAGCAGAAGCCTGTATTCTTTTGTGCTATAGTGGAATGCAAGTAACTGAAACAAACATACCTTTGTGTTTATCATAATTTTCATAATTTTCCAAAACTTTTCGTCACAGATACGCGAAACAATATATAAAATTTTTACATCTACGAATTTGCAACCAGATTTGTTGAGGAAGTTTTCTTGCATGACGAACAGTTAGGGAGAGAACCGACATAAACCATTCCCTGCTTTTTTTTTCTTTTAATGAATAACCGTTAAGAGAAAACAGACGACACTTCTTCGTTTTCTTGTGTTATCTTAAAAAAGTGCCACTTCTACACTTATTTAACGTAAGATGCTGTATATTAAATCTGAAGAACGATTTAGACACTAGAGGACGAATCATTTTAACCATCCGTGAAGCAGGGCGCGCTCTCTCTCTCTCTCTCCTCTCTCTCTCTCTCTCTCTCTCTCTCTCTCTCTCTCTCTCTCTCTCTCTCTCTCTCTCTCCCTGCAATGAGTACGTCAGATGACAAACGGGGAGGTGAGACAGAGACACGGAGGGCAGCAAGCATGAAGGGCGAGGGGGCAGGAACACGAGGCTTGGGCAAGGGAAGGAGGAGGAGGAGGAGGAGGAGGAGGAGGAGGAGGAGGAGGAGGAGGAGGAGGAGGAGGAGGGGGGGTAGCGGATGGATGAAGGGCAGGTAGGCAAAAACAGGAGAATGCCCCTTGAAATACCTCGTTTTCTTTGAGAGGGCGAGGCAGGAGGTCCCAGCGATGCTTTTCCTCACACCTTCCTCTACCACACTGATGTTAAAAGGATGTGAGGGTGTGTGTGTGTGGCTAGCGTGGCGAGGCCCTTGGCGAGGCCCTTAGCGTGGCCACTTGGTGAGGCCCTTAGCGTGGCTTTCCTGCTGCAGTGAAGGGAGTGACGCACCTAGAGACTTGTAACACCCTGTGGAGGCCTGAATCGCCCGCCACATGATACCACCACACCCTCTGCCACACCCGCCCTCAACCTGGTGGTGGTGGTGGTAGTGGTGGTGGTGGTGTTGCCAGACCTCGTAACACTTAATTATTCCACACTACTATGAGGTGACGTGTCCTCAGACCCTCGCCATTACACCGTCCTTAGGCACCCCAGCACCGGCCTCCTCCTCTGTTTGTGTGTGTATAAGTACGCCGCCACGCTAAGGAGGAGAATTGTGAGTCCCATGTGTAAACGTCGTACACAGCACCACGTGGAGACTCCTACTTGGAACTCATGAGTAATCCCCGACCTCACAATCACTTCCGATGACCCCCCACCCTGCCCTTACCCCGTCTCCCTGCCTCACCTCACCCCTTCCTGCCCCCTGCCTCTCCCTTCCCCTGCCTCGCCTCACCCCTTCCTGCCCGTGTGCCCGCCACTCCCTCTCCGCGCCAACAACCTGCCTCTCCTCCACGCCCACGCTGCCGCTGTACCCATGTCCCAAGCGGCCAATGCGTGGGCGTGGCGGGCTGTACGTTCAAGACGGATGGGCTTGTCAGGGGACAGAAACGCCCTAATGTATGTTTGTTTCCGACACGTCATGTACGTAAAAGTAAACATACATGGTGATATCGGGAAGCACATGTGTGTCCTCTGTATGTGTGTGTGTGTATGTGTGTACGTGTGTGTGTGTGTGTGTGTGTGTGTGTGTGTGTGTGTGTGTGTGTGTGTGTGTGTGTGTGTGTGTGTTGCAGTCATCCCTCCCGCCAAAGCATCTAAACCTCTTTCGTTAAAACTTGAGTCTGATGTTCGAGTCATAACTTGAGGAACATGAGTAATCCTCGTCCTCGTCGTCGCCTCACGCCCACGCCACAGCCTGACCGCACGCCCGACGCAGCTGACAGTGAGGAATTGGAGGCGTGGATGTAGACGGTAATGGATACACGAATACGCTGAGAAAATTAATAGTCTGTGAAGGGACCTGAGAGCGTCTTTGTCATGCCTGTTTGTGTTATGAAGTGTGTGTGTGTGTGTGTGTGTGTGTGTGTGTGTGTGTGTGTGTGTGTGTGTGTGTGTGTGTGTGTGTGGATGTGGGTGTGTGTGTGTTTACAAGGCATGGGGAACAGAGTTGTATATGAATAATGATTCCCACGCCGTGACTCTTACACATATACATCCGCCCCCCCACGCACACACACACACACACACACACACACACACACACACACACACACACACACACACACACACACACACACATATACACACACACACACACGAAAAAATGTCCCAATCGTACCCTACAGGATGACGTAAACACTACCATTCGCATTTTGAACTGATAACAAAAACGCCTACTACTACTACTACTACTACTACTACTACTACTACTACTACTACTACTACTACTACTACTACTACTTTACGGGGATAATATCACATCTACATGGAAGAGAAGTTGTAGAACAGGAGGAGGAGGAGAAGGAGGAGGAGGATTACAGTCGAAATAGGGAAGAGTAGGAAGGTGTGGAGGGAAGGTACGATGTGAGGAAGGAAGAAGAAGGAGGAGGAGGAGGAGGAGTGCGGTGAGGGTGGAGTAGGTGGTAATGGAGGTGTGAGGTAGGAAGGGGCGGGACATGGGTGGGCAGGGGTGGGGTGGGGTGGAGGGGGTGGGGAAGAGTGGAGGGGGGTGGGGGTGGGTGTAGGTGGGCGGGAAAGGGTGGAGGGGGGTGGAGTACGGCAGGGCTGGAGTCCCAAGACGTTTCCGTTGTCGGGCTTGATAAAGGTGTGGCCACCCCGCCCTTGCCTGGGATCTGACAACACTATTCTTGCCTCCTCCTCCTACTCCTACTCCTCCTCCTCCTCCTCCTCCTCCTACTCCTCCTCCTCCTCCTCCTCCTCCTCCTCCTCCTCCTCCTCCTCCTTCTCCTCCTCCTCTTTCTTGTATTATTATGGTCGTCCTCCTTTTCCTGTGATTCTTGCGTATTTTATATATTTTTTATTTTAGTTTCTTCTTTGTATGGATGAGTTAGCTGTGAGAGAGAGAAATTACACACATACACACACACACACACAAACACACACACACACACACACACACACACACACACACACACACACACGTCTGGGGCCTTGGTAATCCTGTTGAACGACCTTGAACAACAAAGTAATTAAGACTGGACACCTGTGCCAACACTTGTGAACCGAACCAAGCTCACTACTACTACTACTACTACTACTACTACTACTACTAGGTTTAAAGAGAGAGAGAGAGAGAGAGAGAGAGAGAGAGAGAGAGAGAGAGAGAGAGAGAGAGAGAGAGAGAGAGAGAGAGAGAGAGAGAGAGAGAGAGAGAGAGAGAGAGCAATATCCCTCAGTATGTCAACATTCAACAGTTTATCTTTACTTGACATTGGACAATACTCAGCTCCGGATGGAAGGACACACACACACACACACACACACACACACACACACACACACACACACACACACACACGTCCTACTTTTTACCGTTTTTTCTGTATTAATGATGACTCGACATTATTATTATTATTATTATTATTATTATTATTATTATTGATTGTCTTTGTCTTTGTCTTCGTTAACTTAGTGTACATAAAAACAAAACAAAAAAAAACTTAATAAATATTCGCAATTCTTTCAAAATACTAAGTGAAAAATAATACATGTTTTTTTTAAATATATAATAAACATAAATAATAGTTTGTTGGTGATGCAAATATACGCCAAACAAACAAATGAATAAATAAGAATAAATAACATAAGGAAAATATATTATGTTGCTGGTGTCAGAACTGCGTAAAAAATTGTTTATGACTATTATTAGGATAAAAAATATATGTATGAAAAAAATGGTGTGTGTTTTGCAGTGATAAGATAGACGTGAATGATCAATTATCGTGCGTTGTGTGAGCATAATAATAATAATAATAATAATAATAATAGTAATAATAATAATAATAACAATAATAATAATAATAATAAAAATAATAATAATAATAGAACAGACTGATATGAAAGAAAAATCAACAAAAAATAATAAATGATATGTTACTTAAGACAAATAAGAGATTGAATTGCATATAGAAAAAAAAAATAATAATGATAATAATAATAACAATAATAATAATAATAATAATAATCTTTAATTTCACGTAAGCATTTGACACCTGCCTCCCCCTCCCCCCCTTTTCCCTCCATCTCTCCTGCTTGACTCTTCTCTCCCCCTCCCCCCCAACACTTGCCACATACCCTCCTCCTCCTCCTCCACCACACCTTGTCTGAGTGTGTGTGTGTGTGTGTGTGTGTGTGTGTGTGTGTGTGTGTGTGTGTGTGTGTGTGTGTGTGTGTAAAAAGTGGTTGGATCACAGACGATTTCTTGTGTGCGTGTGTGTGTGTGTGTGTGTGTGTGTGTGTGTGTGTGTGTGTGTGTGTGTGTGTGTGTGTGAGTACTTTTACAAAGCACAAGGTTTCTTACTATTATCCTCTTTTGTGAACGTATGACGGCAAAATTACCCTGAATATCTCTCTCTCTCTCTCTCTCTCTCTCTCTCTCTCTCTCTCTCTCTCTCTCTCTCTCTCTCTCTCTCTCTCTCTCTCTCTCTCTCTCTCATCCTTTTCTTAACCTTGTGTCACCTTCACTCTCCCTCATCATTCTCCTAACTCTCTCTCTCTCTCTCTCTCTCTCTTTCTCCCTCTTTCTTTATACAATTTCTCAATCAAGGAGTGTCTGAGATGAAGCAACGGCCAGGTATCCCTTGACTCTCCCTCACCTGACCAGCCTTCAACAGGTGAGGTATTCTAAGGGAAACACTTGATTTTTTTTCCCTCCCCTTAATATTTCCCCCTTGAGCGTTGCCGGGGGAAATAGATAGAAAGTTTGATAAGTGGTCTGTGTCGATAGCGTTGTGGTGCGGCAATGATTTCCGATTGTGAGAGATTAGGTGATTGTTTGGAGTGCAGGAAATGTCTACAGGTGAACTGGCTCTATCACCACCGCGGGGGAAGGTAATTACGACGTCCAGGTAAGTACAGGTGCTCTCCTACGAAGCTAAGGTAAGGTAAGGTAAGGTAAGGTAAGGTAAGGTAAGGTAAGGTAAGGTCAGGTAAGGTAAGGTCAGGTAAGGTAAGGTCAGGTATGTGAGTTTTTGTGAATTTTGTGAATTGAGGTTATTAAGTGACACTGAATTAATTATCTCTCTCTCTCTCTCTCTCTCTCTCTCTCTCTCTCTCTCTCTCTCTCTCTCTCTCTCTCTCTCTCTCTCTCTCTCTCTCTCTTCCTTTCCTTATATTATCATTACCTTTATCTTTAGTTCAGTTTATTTTTTTTCTTTTCCTTTGGTTGAGTTACTTATTACTTAATCTCATTTATTTTTTTCCTTCTTCTCCTCCTCCTCTTCCTCTTCTTCTTCTTGTTGTCACTCTTAATACAGATAATCTTAAGATATTTCATTTATTACTTTTTTTTTTTTTTTGCAATGTGTTCATGATTTATACTTTATTTTATCTTATGTGTTCTTTATCCTTTATTTATCAGCCTCTTTGCCTCTTTTCTGTTATTCATTAATGTCTGTTTCCTTGTTTACTCTGTTTTTTTTCCTATTTATTATTCACTAACACATTTTTTTTTTTTTTTAATATTTCATCTGCAATCGTTCATTTGGCTTCTAACCTTCACCACCACCACCACCACCACCACTACCATTATCTCTAACACTAAATCACACCGCTACACTTTCTCACTTTAATTCAATTCTCTTTCAACACAAGCAAAAACAGCATCGATTCCCCAAGTGCAGAACAGGTTACTAACACCACACCTGCTACACACACACACACACACACACACACACACACACACACACACACACACACACACACACACACACACACACATGGCTACTGTAGTGACATTTAGGCAGAAAATAGCAATTTATTTTTTGGGAGGGTGGATGGGAAGCAAGATATAGGTAAAGGAAATATTTATTACGTCAGTTATTATGAAAATTCTAATATATATAAATCTCATAACTACTTTTAACCTATTGACAAAAAATAAATTCGTAGATAAGAAACAAAATGTGTCTTCTAATTCAAAACAATAACTCACAATCCAATCTTTTTTGAAACACTATAATGAGACTGAACACTATACCGTCACCACAGCCTTGTCACATTAAGGGGAAACTATAATAAACATGAAGGGAAAGAAAATGGAGGGAAAAAAATTGGACCAGCTATATATATGCTGAGAATTATGGGTAAAACCTTCGCCTGAGGAAGAGCATGTATTTGAACCGGTTGGATACGCCTTTTTAACTTTTTTATGTGCTTGGGGATTGGGTAGGAGGTTGGGGAAGGGATTGGAAGATTGGGAAAGAGATTGGAAGACTGGGGAAGGGATTGAAAGATTGGGAAAGGGATTGAAAGATTGAGGAAGGGATTGGAAGATTAGGGAAGGGATTGTAATATTGGGGAGGTGATTGTAAGATTGGGGAAGGGATTGAAAGATTAGGGAAGGGATTGAAAGACTGGGGAAGGGATTGTAAAACTGGGGAAGGGATTGGAAGATTGGGGAAAGGATTACAAGTGTTTTTAAAAAGTTCAAATGTGTAAAAATCTGGTTTAGTTGAATGAATAGTTTGCTCACATTTTTTTCCCTCGCGTGATTGATGTTGCAAGTTGTCCAATTACAGACATTTCCTTATGATTTACGTCTCATTAATGTCAAAAGGTTGGCATTTTTCCGTTCACAGACTCACCCAAGATGCATGTTCTACTAATTTTAAAAGATAAAAAACAAATTAGATAAAAAAAATAAGAAGTTGAGTATGAGAATGAGTTAGTTGTTTGACTCCTCGTTTCAACAACACTTAATTTGAGGTTAATTATATAGTTATCATTCACTTTAGTTTCCTCCATTACAAGCTTCCTCGTGTTGGCTGCAGGTTGAACCAATTATCTCAGGTATAAAAAAAAAAAAAAAAAAAATATATAATAAAATAAAATACAGCAATAAAATAAATAATGAATGGTTTGCAGGTTCGTGATTGTTACTTACACTGTGTACTTAAACAATCAAAACAGACACAGACACACACACACACACACACACACACACACACACACACACACACACACACACACACACACTACCCAATACAAACAAATAGAGACATAAAACAATATAAAACAAACACACAATTAATAAAGAAAAATCACAGAACAAAAATAAATTAACACAAAAACCCAAACCAAACATAACAAAAACAAAACAAGTATACAACACGTACGAGACATAGAACCAGGCATCAGAGGGCGTATGAGGCACATGTAGGTAAGTGTGTACGTGTGTGCGTATGTGTGTGTGTGATATAGGAACAGGTGGATGAGATGGAAGGATGAGAGGCCACCACACAATCCTGCCACCACACTAAGATGGATGATCCTATGTGTAAACTGTGGTTGGTATATGAATAGCTTCCCCTCGCGTGGCTGGGGAGAGTGAGGGGAGGAGAGGGGAGGAGAGGGGAGAGGAAGGGAGGACTATGTTACAAGGCGTGAAGGAGGGAGAGGCAGTAAGGGAAGGAGAATATGTAAGTGTGAGATAAAGGTGAAGTATACCTGAGTTTAGTATATGATTATGGTACTTGTGTATTTGCTCGATAATCGTCTCCCTTTCTAAGTGAATGAAAGGTTTATTTATACAACTTTCATTTCCATAAACACATTGTAGTTTTATGATACATTTCAACTCTTTAAAAAAATATATAACACTTTGATTCTGTTGTTTTTTTTCTCTCTCTGTCTCTTATCTACTTCCTACTTAACTGGTTTTAAAGTATTTCCCTTCACACACACACACACACACACACACACACACACACACACACACACACACACACACACACACACACACACACACACAGAGAAAGAAAGAAGAGTCACCTGGTTAAGCTTTCCTTGAAATAACACCTTTGTCTACCTCAATTCTGATAGAGGCAACACTTACTACTACTACCTCATTACTTCTACAGGTAAAAGTAGTCTTGATACACCTGCACATCACACTTTACTACCTCAAATAGGATGAATGTGGACTTCTGTGGTGATTGGAAGGGTGTGTGAGGGTGTGTGAGAGTGTGTGAGGGTGATACAGGGTGAGGTTTGTAGGAAATAGGGTGTGATTGGGGGAAGTACAGGTAAGACGAGAAGGTATGCAGGTAAAGGAGGAGGGTAGGTAAGGTATGGAAAAGGAATGGTGATAGGTAAGGGGAGATAGCAAATAGGGGAAGGAAAGGGGAGGAAAAAACTAGATATAGAAATGAAGGTAAGGAAGAATATAGGGAGGGAAGGAAGGGAAGGGAAAATACAGGTGTTAGGGAAGATTATAAAAAAAGCAGGTAAAGGTGTGAACTAGTGAATAGATTATACAGGTGTGCTAAAATTGGACACACACCTGTACGACCCAAATACACACACACACACACACACACACACACACACACACACACACACACACACACACACACACCTGCGCGTTACTAGTGGTGCGATGACCCTCTGTAATTAGCCTGGACGCACAATTAGTATAATAGTGTAATTTCAGAACAGACCACATGCTCGTTGAACGTGGCCGCTCTTGGAAAATTGCAAGAGTTAATGGCACGGCTGATGTCCTCAATGGATCATGTGTGTGTGTGTGTGTGTGTGTGTGTGTGTGTGTGTGTGTGTGTGTGTGTGTGTGTGTGTTAAAAAAAAAACTATATATTATACCTACACACTGGAATGTATTTTTTTTTTTCCCAAGCCATAAAAAACTAAAATACCACAACTTAAATAAATAAATAAATTACCGTTGAAGTGGGAAAAAAAATAAGGAAGAGGAAGAGAAATTTCAAAACACAAGGAGGAGGAGAAGACTATAGGTTATGAGGAGTGTGTGTGTGGGGGGGGAGGGGGGAAGGGAGGGATGAGGAGAAGAGATTAAACACAAACAAACACACACAAACGCATCACCGTCTCACCACCACCTTAGCGGGGCAAGAACGTGCCTTCCTCTGCCTCAAGTTACACCCCAAACAGTACACTCCAGAAATATAACACGATAAACCCGGACATGAGTAGATTTTGTGGGTGAGTGAGGCGGTGAGTGAGGCAGTGAGTGAGGCAGTGAGTGAGGCGGTGAGTGAGGCGGTGAGTGAGGCAGTGAGTGAGGCAGTGAGTAAGGCGGTGATCAGCGGGGACTCAAAACCAGGACTAAACACATACTTTTGGGGAGTCCTACAACTTCTAAGGATTTTCTGGGGGTCTTATAAGGATGCTGAAGGATGTTTAAGCCACTAGGATATATTAAGGAGTTATAGGACTTCATAGGGACTTCTAGGAACCCCTTGGATTTATTTTGGGAGTGCATGTGTGACTGTGGGGTGCTTGGGTGCTGCTGAGGGAGTGCTGAGGGGGTGCTGAGGGGGTGCTGAGGGTGCTGACTGCTGCTACAGTCCGCTCAGGTGAGACAGGAAGGTGGTGTCACGGTGGGCAGGTGTGGTCAGTCTAGCATGAAGCTTAGACGAGGCACGACTTTCTCCCTCCCTCCCTTCCTCCTTCCCTCCATCCATCCCTCCCTTTGCGTGTGTCTTAAGAGAGCTCCCTCCCTTCCCTTCCTGCCTTCCTCCACCCACCACGCCCACCGCCCTTTCCTTCCTCCCTCATGTTAGATCCTTTTTCTATTGCAATCCTTTCTCTTACCTATCCTATAAGATTTTCCAGGTGTATATTGTCACTTTTCAACCCTTTTACCCCTTAGACACACCCTTTCCCCTTAGATTCCAACACTAATGAAGTCTTGGAGTTGATGCTGCTAAATGATCACGTGATGCTATGTAATATAGGATCAAAGAGTGTTATTAATCATTTAGAAGAGCTTATAGGAGGTTTAAAGTTAATATTACATGGTGTGTGTGTTAGAAATGTTGTGTTGATAGGATGAGTGAGGCGATAAGGGTGTGTGTGGCGGACTAAGGGTGTAGGGTGTAAAAGTAGGATGTGTTTATATAGCAGGATAAGGGAGAATATGTGAGGATAGGGTTGAAGGGGAGAAAGGAAGGGAAAGGGTGTTGAGAAAAGAGGTAACGAAGGGTGTAGGAAGGGAGGAAGGGAGGGAGGAAGGGAGGAAGGAGGAGGGAAAGGAGGCGTGGGACGTTCAAGGAAGAGATGAGGAAAGATAACATGAGACACTACGCCCACACACACACACACACACACACACACACACACACACACACACACACACACACACACACACACACACACACACACACACACAATACGAACACGCAAATGCAAACAAATCAAAACAAGAGAATAGAAGAAGGAGGAGAAGGAGAAGGAGGAGGAGGAGGAGGAGGAGGAGGAGGAGGAGGAGGAGTAGGAGGAGGAGGTTATATGACTCCACGTGTCCTCTCAGACGTGTAGCCAAGACAGAGGAAAGGAAGAGGAGGGAGGAGGGAAGGAGAGAAAGAAAGATAGGAGAGAAAGAATGATAGAAAGAGAAAAGAGTAAAAGAAACAAATAAAACATAAACAGGAATGAGGAGAGAATGCAGAAAAGGCAAAGAAAGGGAGTAGATAGCAAGGAGAGAAGGAGGAGGAGTGGAGGGAAGTGGAGGGAAAGTGGAGGGAAGATGGAGGGAAGGAGGGAGAAGCGCCTTAGTGGGTGTAGGACTCTGGGTGTTAAGACAAGGGACATGCAACACATCCTTTACTCCTTTAAATAGGACGATGACGTGTAGGATATTAACCCTTCACTCCCCCTTTCCCCCAGCCCCCATTATCCTTCCTTGACTGGCCTGGGGTGGAAGGGATGGGAAGGGAAGGGAAGGGAAGGGATGGGAAGGGAAGGGAAGGGAAGGGAAGGGATGGGAAGGGAAGGGAAGGGATGGGAAGGGAAGGGATGGGAAGGGAAGGGAAGGGATGGGAAGGGATGGGAAGGGAAGGGAAGGGAAGGGAAGGGATGGGAAGTTGCAAAGGACACATAACATTATATTTATCAAACCCTTCCACACACACACACACACACACACACACACACACACACACACACAGTATATTTATGAAACCCTTCCACACACACACACACACACATACACACACACACACACACACACACACACACAGTATATTTCCTGATCCGAGCAAACAACAACAACAACAACAATAACCACAAATACACCCACTTTTTAGGACCACAAAAATTAGGTCATTTTTACTCAGAAGCCGAAATCGACGTATCATAACAGTAGCGAATTTTGGGACCGAATGTGAGGCGGGGCACCGAGACCACCAGACTGAGGGGCGGGGCAGGGTGGGGCGTGGTGGGGTGGGCGGGGTGGGCGTAGAAGCAGCCTTGACTACTCCCTCAATTTTCTATATTACTTGCTATTTTTCCTCACTCACTCCGTTTTCTGTGGCGTGGGATTTTACGTTTAATTTTTTTATTTATTTATTTATTTATTTATTCAGTTTTTTTTTTAACTCAATATTATTCGCGTGCGGGAGACCAGTTCAGTTTTTTTTTTTTTTATATATATCTTATTTATATTCCTAACCTATTTATTTTACTCTTGATTTTCTATTTATATCGTGTGTATATTTTATTTTTATATATAATTCAACTCATGTCAATTTCCACGAAGTCGTCTTAGCGTAACGTAATATGAAAACACACTGACATTTTTACGTATCAATTAACATTTAGCTTGAGGTTCATATTTCAATGCTCTATTATTATCGTCATATTTTCTTTCGTTTCCTGTACTGCTGCATACCATCACGTTAGGTTAGGTTGTACTTTGTGGCTGGCAGAGTCATAAGGGTGATTATTGACCTAACTAACTACAGGACGTACACCAGGTTTCTTGTTATATAAACCTTAAAACACGTTAGGTTGGTTTGTTAAGTAGTATTCTGCCAAGCAAGATATTATTGTAAGTTTTTTATTGTCTAGTTTGTGATTTTCTTTTTAAGTTAATTTGGTCAATTTTTTTTTCTCCTTAACTTGTTACGCAAAATGAGGTTCTTTCACGAGTTATTCTCTTAAACCTTGTAAGTTATGCTGCAGAGTGAGTTTTTTTTTTTTGTTAAGTTATTATACCAAACAAGTGATTTTTCTCAAGTTATTACATCAAAGAAGTAAAAAATGTCATAACTTATTTTAACAATCAATATACTTTTACTTCTATTTACTTTTTTCCTCCCTTAGTTACGTCATAAAGTCAAGTTTCAACACTAAGTTATAACACCAAACAAGTTATTATTCTCAAGTTATTACGTCAAAGAATAAGTAGACAAAAAAATCATAAGTTATTCTAGCAAACAATATACATTTATTAATTTGTTTTTCTTAGTTATTTTAGCAAACACTATATTTGTGTTGACTTTTTCCTTCGTAATTCTAGAAAACAATATACTCAAATAACTTTTTTCTCCTTTACTTATTCTAGCAAACAATATACAATTTTTTAAACTTAACTTAATCTATATTCTTAGTTATCATTATGACCTCAAACACGAAGGTTAGTGTGACCCGCGAGTCTCCTTGAGTGTGTGTAGAGTTGCAAGTCAACACAAAACCAGAAGAGTTACGTCACTTCAAGGTCGATCGAGGTCACTGGAGCGCCTGTCCGAAAGAGTGTGAATAATTTCGTTTGTAACTTGTTCGTTTGTTATTCACGCTGTGTTCTCATTCTCGTTCTCGTTATTCATGAGTTGCTTCTGTTTTTGTTGTTGTTGTTGTTGTTATTGTTTTCTTGTTTAATATTAGTTGGTATTAATATTTTTTTGATCTTTCTGTTGTATATATTTTCTATCTTCTCTTTTGTTATTATTTTCTCTCTCTCTCTCTCTCTCTCTCTCTCTCTCTCTCTCTCTCTCTCTCTCTCTCTCTCTCTCTCTCTCTCTCTCTCTCTCTCTCTTCCTATTCTTCCTTTACTTCTTCATCATCTCCATCATTATTCAGTATTATTCTCTTCCCTCTTCCCTTCTACATCCTGTCTCCTTCTCTCCACCCAATCCTTATTCACTTCCTCCTCCACTTACTCCTTTTTTTTATCTTCCTTAAACTCCTTCACTTCCACTCATCCACTTCTCTTCATCTTCTCTCCCTCCCTCTCTCTCTCTCTCTCTCTCTCTTTCCCCTTCCCCTCTCCCCCCCTTCCTCCACTAGTTCGGGGCCAGCCAGCGTTCATGGCCAAGGATACATAGAGCTCCACCCCTCCACCACAGCCGCGCCCTCACCACCTCTACCTCCACCTCACCCCGCCCTCCACACCACACCTGTCCACCCACCACCTCCCTCCCCCCTTCACCCCTGTCCACGCACGTATGTTACTCTTTCTTATGGGTGTGAGCTCCACCCTCCACACACCTGTTACTCCACACCTGTATACAGTCTTCCACCTCCACTACTCCACTATCACTCCACGCATCTTTCAATTGTCTTGCTTCTGGCTTACGTGCCCTGTAGTTACGTGTAGTGTAGTTACAGTAGTTTGCGGTAATTTATGCGTTGTATGTCTCGAGTTATTCACTAGATTACACGTGGTGGTTTGCAATCAGTGAGGTGATATACGTACAAACACACTTGCATTCACTAAGGTTCATTTGTTTTATTCATCCCATCATCAATTATGTGTTTTTTAAGGTGTATTATTTCTGTTTCTGGTTCCTATATATATATTTTTTTTTTTGGTATGCGTTGAAGGTTGTATCAGGAGGAATCTGTGTAATATCAGGTACCCTCGCCTTGCCCCGCCCTGCCCACTGATAAGGTAAGGCAACACTGAGTAAGGATTTTTTTATTACTGTAGGTGCTTGTGAATGCTACTCGAGTGTGTGTGTATGTGTGTGTGTGTGTGTGTGTGTGTGTGTGTGTGTGTGTGTGTGTGTGTGTGTGTGTGTTCATCCCAGACATGCACACATACACACACACACATACACACACACACACACACACACACACATACTTCTTATATATGCTAGTTCTTCCTATAATTCCCCGTTTATCACTGTCCTTCTTATTTCCTTTCTTGTTATTTATTTCCCCAGGTTTCAAGCAGGTCAGGAAAGGTTAATAGCACAGGTGAGGGGAGGGGGAGGGAGAGAGGGAGGGGGGAGGGGATGGAAGGAGTGAGAGGGGGAGGGGGGAGGGGATGGAGGGAGGGAGAGGAAGAGAGGGGGAGGAAGGGTGGGGCCATGCTAAATATTTCACCCAAAATTGATTCTTTTATATTATTTCCGGTCAAAATGTGAAAGGCCACATACACACACACACACACACACACACACACACACACACACGCTCATGTACACATGCACACCAAAAAAAACTCACTTGACAACACAGATACACACACATGTTCCCCTGCACGCACATACCTTAAGAAGGCGTAAACACACACACACACACACACACACACACACACACACACACATACATACTGCGTCACTGGCTCCACACAGCCCACCTTCCTGTCTGTGTTTGTCTGTATGTCTGTATGTTTGATTGGTTGTGTTTATTTATCTATTTATTTATTCATCATTCATACTCTTAGTTATTATTTTGTTTTATTATTCTTTTGTTTTATTATCATCATCATCATCATAATCATCATCATCATCATCATCATATGTATTCTCCTTTATTACACATTCTCATAAAAAACGAGAGAGAGAGAGAGAGAGAGAGAGAGAGAGAGAGAGAGAGAGAGAGAGAGAGAGAGAGAGAGAGAGAGAGAGAGAGAGAGAGAGAGAGAGAGTAATGAGGTGGATATGTGAGGCATGAACCAAAATACTCGTGAGTGGATACAACGGAGGGCAACAGCCTTGAACCTGCACGAGAAGGAGGAGGAGGAGGAGAAGGAGGAGGAGGAGGAGGAGGAGGGGGAGGAGGAGGAGGAGGAGGAGGAGGAGGAGGAGGAGGACGACGAGGAGGAGGAGAAGGAGGAGAAGAAGGCACTGGAAATAGTGGAGGCGGCAGTGGTGATGGAGGAGGAGGAGGAGTAGGCGAGGGTGGTGGTGAAGGAGGAGGAGGAGGAGGAGGAGGAGGAAATTGTCTTCCCTCGCAGTGGAGGAACTACGGGCCTCTGACGATGTGTGGACAATTCTCTCTCTCTCTCTCTCTCTCTCTCTCTCTCTCTCTCTCTCTCTCTCTCTCTCTCTCTCTCTCTCTCCGGTTTCGTGAGGGGTGCATCATGTAACACCACGAGAGAGAGAGAGAGAGAGAGAGAGAGAGAGAGAGAGAGAGAGAGAGAGAGACACACACACACACCGACAGAGGCTCCACGCGACCTAGATAAGGGTTCTGATACCTTATCATAGGCGGGACCATCAACAGGAAGATCCAGACACGCCTAGATAAGGGGAGGGCGTCGAGGATACACGTGTCGCCTTGTCGCCCCTCACTCCACGCCCTCAGAACACCCACGCCAAGTAAGAGTGAATGGTGGTGTGTAATGCGAGGAGGAGTGCTTTAAGGGGACTTGCTGGCACCCTCTCTGTTTCTATCCCAGTTTAAAAGTTCACTAGTTTATATTTTTCTTTTTATACGTCAAGGAATGTGAGTGATTTTTTTTTTATATAGCGTCCAGGTAGTCTGTGTATCATTGTAGTGTTGAATATAAAAGTAATTCCACCTCATTTAATCGACATTACAAAAACTACAACACAACTCAACCTCAACTTGACACAACCTCTACTTAACCTCACCTCAATGAACCCACTGGAGCACACCTGTCAGGCGTCACCTCCACCACACCTCTCCAAGCCCTTCCATCCGTCACACTCAGAGAAGCCTTGTCTTCTGGCGGTACATTTCCATACCGTTCCCTAAGGACACACGACCCTTAAACCAGGTAATTAGGACCTAACAAGAGGTACTGTTGCCCCGGTCACGAAGCCTGCAGGGAAGGGAGGAAAGAAGAGGGACAGTGTGGCGGTGGGAGATGAAGATATAGATAACGATAAGAGGGTCTCCTTCCTATACAAAGTTCTGTCGTGATAATAGAAGTGAGTTATGATCTCATGTCGCGAGGTGCTCAAGGCGACGAGGAACGAATGCATCTGTGTTCATCGTGTTATTTCTCACACGTCGTTACAGTCTGCACGTCACACAACACCACGCTACACAGGTGCTTGATGTCCCCGTCCTCTCACCACAACACGTCCTCGCTAAACACACACAGGAGCGGGGAGAGAGAGTCTGATAACACGTCACTTTTAAAACACCGCGGCAGTCTCATTTAGCCTCAGTTTGCTTACCAATCCATCATCACTAACTGCACCCACACCCACACTTACACACACACACACACACACACACACACACACACACACACACAAGAGGACGCAGTACAAACACCTCCACGCCAACCAGTACCTCTAAAAAACGTATCTAGTTGCAAGAGGAGAGTTTCAGGTCTCGTCCCAGGCAGTCAAGGGAGGAGCAGAAAGATGACGAGAATAAGATCTATTTTGGGCATCACTTGGTCCTGTTGTGGCATTCAACGATCCTCCGCAGCTGCTTCATGGAGAGAAAGAGAGAGAGAAAGAGAGAGAGAGAGAAGAAAAAAAAGAGAAAAGGGTCACTGCTCCACTTACACGGCACTCGATCCCTATGTCGTAACTGTATAGCAGAGCCGAGAACAAAATTATAGGGAGTGGGAGGGTGGAGGGTGGAGGGGCATAGCGAGGCATAGCAATCCACACCCATGACACCTCTGCTCCACCCGATAAAGATGAATCCACTTGAAATTCATTTGTGGTTTTAACAATAGAGGAACGAGACAGGAAAATACTCCTTCTTCTTCCTTCATGCTATAAAAACGTGGCGAGTTTTCTTTTCTTTTTTTCCCTCCTCCACGCGCAGGGAAATAAATGTACTGGAACGTATTGCTTTGAACGTATTACTTACCACACCCAAAACAACACTATTACTACTACACTATCACGCCCTCCCCCGCTCACGTCACCACCACAACACCTCACCTCACCCCAGTCAACGCCCTTCCCCCCCACCCTGTCCCTCCAAAATACTTCCCGAAGCCACAAACAAAAAAGGTTCCTTTAGCCCCTAGAGGAACTCCGCCCTCAGCCACTGAACTCCAGATATGCCTCGGACCCCGCCCATGCCGGCCGTCCCCGCACCGTCCCCGCTCTTCCCCCACGCCCCTGGGTTAGGTCCTTGCCCCTGGGAACCCTCGACGACCCTGAGGTGACCCAAGGAACAAAGACTCTTGAAGGATGATGAATACAAGTCACTATATGTTTCAAGGGTCTTTTAAGGTGGTTGAGTGACCTTGGAAGGGTAGTGCGTGATGGAGCTTCCCGCGTGACTGTGTGTGTGTGTGTGTGTGTGTGTCGCCGGTCAACACCCGCCATAAAGCAGCGCCAGTTAATCATGGACTGTCAACTGTGCCGCCTCGATACGGTTTGTTCGCTTACACACATGAATTACCTTCCATCACTGTCACCATTGTCACTGTCACTGCCACGCCCTCCAGCCACGCCGCACCACGCCCACCCCCACGCACAGCACACGGAGTAAACAATAAAAAAGTAATAACGTGATGTCTGTCACCAGTCTGTCTGTAACCTAACCGTCACCACCTTGCTGGCTGGGCGTGGCGCTCACTGTTGGTGTTCACTTAATTTCGCGTCAAGTCTTCCCCTCACGTGGGTGTGCACTGGAGGCGTGCTGAGGTGCCCTTCCTGCCCCGCCTCACCAGGGTGCGGCGCGGGGCAAGGCGTGGCTGGCCAGGCCTTGCGGACATAACGCTTTTAGTGACCAGACCACAGGATGGCGAGGACAAAAACGCGGTGGTGGTGGTGGTGGTGGTGGTGGGTGTGGTGCACCGGCCCGCCCCGAGGTCGTCTCCGCCAGGCTGCCATGTCCCTGCCCCGCCCCGCCCCGCCATCCCTGGCCCCGCCCCGCCAGTCCTGATGGCTATGTAGGCCAGTGTGATATCCCTATTTGCAGAAGGATATGGGTCGCGGTGTTATCTGGGGCTATCGCCAAAGTAAGCACCTCGCTAAGTTAGGTGTCGCTATGCGGGATGCGGGCCTCGCCTGGCTGGTGAATCACAACCCCCACTTCCTCCCCCCCATCCTCCAGCCCCACCTTCCCTCGAGGCGCCCCTCCACACCTACCAGCATAAACACAAGCACAGGTGCACCACGACGCCCCTACAACAAGTGGCGTCACTATTGAGGGCGTCAGCTGCCACCAAACTGGGCTGCATCGCCTCGGGTGTCAAATGCGTAGCAGCAGTGGAGGTGGTGGTAGGTGGGTGGAGGGAGGGAGGCGCGCGTCCTTGCCACCCACGCCCTCACCCACCCGCCCAGGGAGTAACAACCTTGCACTCCCACACTCACCGTCAACTTCGCAAAATGATCCCTAAATTCACCGCCAGAAGTCCTTGACATTTTCCTGGACACAAGTGACCCAGCCCTGAGGAGGAGCAAGAAGTGCGGGGCTAAGGATGGCAGGGTTCAGTCCTACCTACACCCTGGTGCCTCTCCTACTCCTCCTCCTCCGTCTCTCTTTCTCTTGTCCTCCTCCCTCGCCTCAGGGTCTCTCCTAACCCCCTGTGGCCCTCCCTGAAGACTTCATTACCCACACACACACACACACACACACACACACATACATACACACACACATCATCTCCCAATATCTTAAAAAACTCTCTCTCTCTCTCTCTCTCTCTCTCTCTCTCTCTCTCTCTCTCTCTCTCTCTCTCTCTCTCTCTCTCTCTCTCTCTCTCTCTCAAGCACCCTGGACCACCTCAGACGTACTAATCACCTTCTCCCTTTCCTGCCACCGCCCGCCGCCCACCCAGCCACAGTAATACCTGTTTCTGGCACGCAATGGGTTGGCTACCGTCTGTCCAGTGACGTGAGGGCTTGGTGGGGCTTAAGGAACAGGCAAAGTTTGAGCTTCACACAGACACACACACACACACACACAGTTCTCCGTTGGTAAGGTTGTGGAAGCATGAGGAGGAGGAGGAAAAGAAGGAGGAAAAGGGAAGTATTTTGTAAGTTTCTGCTTATGAAACTTATTTGTAAAGGTTGGTTACTTACAGTTTCGAAATGTGTTGTTATGCTTTGAAACTCGGTAAATGAAGAAATAAGGTGAAACTCAAGTAAAAAAATAAATATGTTTGTGGGGGGAAAACACACACACACACACACACACACACACACACACACACACACACACACACACACACACACACACACACACAGACACACACACACACAAGAACCCTAGTGACACGCAATACAACAGATAAAACATTTGATTACTAGACATTACACAACAAACTTGATATAACGATAAAAAAAAAAAAGAGAGACGGGGAAACACAGACCAACGAGGAGACAAAGATACACGGAGAGACGTCTCACTGATGTCACAACAAGAGG
>JAXIVD010001840.1:27500-33415 GCA_036785275.1 Cancer borealis
CGGTATAAATTGACCATGGATAATCACACACACACACACACACACACACACACACACACACACACACACACACACACACACGGATGCATAGATATATACATACATATCAATGCATGCAACTTTCAACACAAGCATCCACACACGTACACACACTCCATCACTTTGAAGATAACCAAATTAACACACACACACACACACACACACACACACACACACACACACACATACACACACCTCACGTACATACTAACGACCTAACGTCATGTACACCTACCTTGAACACCCTTCCATGTGCACATCTGCTCATGTGTTTCTGGTCCGCTGGCGACGTGAACGCCCGTGCATAATCACCCTCTCATGCCCGCCCCCGAACACCCCACGCCCACCCCTCAGCCCGCCCGCCCACCTCACCCCCCCTCCGCTCCCCCCCACCATGAAACACCTCCGAGAAATCAAATTAAGAGAAAAACCTGTTTGCTTTCTCACGGCTGGAAAGAGTTACGAAAAGGAATAATTAATGAATGAATAAACAGGTGATATATACGTACACACACATACACACATACATACATACAAATATACATACATACATACAAACATACATACACATCTTGAATAAAATAACAACAAAGCATGATATCTACACCATACAAAAAATAACTACCAAAAAACCATAAATAAACCATACATAAAAAATCATAAATAATACAAAGAACCAGAATAAAAAAAAATAAATAAATAACAAAAACCCAGTGAAAGAAAAAAAATAAAGTATGAAATATAACAAAAAGTATAAAATCTGACCCCCAAAAATCTGGAACCTGGACGCCAATATTGAGAGTGTCAAGGTAAACCTCAATGTTTATAATCTGGGCGTCATGTCAATAGAGTGAGGGAGGAAGGGCGATCACAGCTGAGGGAAGGGGAGGGGAAGGGAAGGAAGGGACGTTGGGGGTGTTGGGGGGGGTGACGAGGAAGAGGAGGAAGCTTGGGTGTCTGGTTAGGGAGGGAAAGAGAAGACGACGAGGATAAGTAGATGGTTTGACTTGTGATAAAGAGAGGAAGAAGGAAGGAAGGGATAGTATAGGGATGAGAAGAGGAGGAAGGAGAGAAGATAGTAATGACAACAGTAGTAGTAGTAGTAGTATAAAAATAAAGACATACCACTACTACTACTACTACTACTACTACTACCTGTTCCCCCTGCCCCCCCCCCTGCCGTCCCCCCTGCCGCTGACCACCATTACTCAGCATCTGTGATCAAACAAAAAGCACCAGACCGTTCCTTCCCTCAGCACCTCAACGCTAACAGCTGTGAACCCCCAACCTCACCCCTCCCTCCTCCTCCTCCTCCTCCTCCTTGATGGGGCGGCGAAGGAAGGAGGAAGGGAACAATGGAAGGGAGAGTGAAGGAAGGAGAGATGTATGTAAGTGACGTGTTGAGAATTGCAAAGAAAACGGTGTACGGGACACGCCTCTCATACCAAGGCTGGGTATGAATTAACGTGAAATAAATAATCATAGAAGGACATTATGAAAGAAAGAAAAAAAAGAAAGAAAGAAGGAAAAAAAAAAAAAAAACTTCCCTTTACAAATTACCAGAAGGAATTAATGTTTTTTTTTATACACTACGTGAGACAGAGAAAAAAAATAATTACAAAAACAACCATTTCTTCCCTCACTGTATTTTTTTATGTCCCTTTGGCTATCTATTTTTTTTCTTCCTGTAGGGCGAAGAAGGGAGGTAGGTGGAGGAAGGTGGAAGGGAGGTGGAGGGAGGTGGAAGGGGAGTGAAGGGGTAGTGTTGGGGTAAAGAGAGGGGTGTGTATGGGTGTTTGTATACTGGGTGGGTGTGTGTGTGTTGACGTGGGAGAAGTGTTTGTGTGGCGTCCTCTGTACCTGACTACTAACCCAGCCTATAGCCACCCTTAAATCGAGGCTCAGGTAACCCCTCCTCCTCCTCCTCCTCCTCCTCCTCCTCCTTACATCAACACCGTCACCTTGCTCCATCCCTTCGTCACGCCCAAAAACACGTCTTTTTTTTTTTTTGCAGCACGTCTCTACGCCTCTTCCTCTCTATCTCTACCCTTAGCATTTTCGTCTCTCTCTCTTTCTCTTTTTTTTTTCTCTCTCAAACCACAAATTACACTTTCATCGCCTTAAACCAGCCTATAAAAACGAAAATAAATTAAGAGAGAACGAGAGAGAGAGAGAGAGAGAGAGAGAAGAGAGAGAGAGAGAGAGAGAGAGAGAGAGAGAGAGAGAGAGAGAGAGAGAGAAGTGGCGTGGGCAGCTAGCTAACTTATACAGTCACCGAAAGGGTATGTGGCAGGGTGTGGCATGCCTGTTTAGGGTTGACCAGAGGTGAAGTGTGTCAGAAACGAGGATATAATAGAGTTTAAAGATAGAAATAGAGATAGAGAGATAAAAAATGGATAAAGGACCTACATAGAATAATAAAAGAATATATATCATTGTGGAAGCGTGTGTGTATGTCCCTATAACCTAACATGTGGAGGTGTGGTGTGGAATACAAAGTGGAGGAGGAGGAGGAGGAGGACGACGAGGAGGTGGAGTGTGGTGGTTAAGTATTGCAAGCATGTGGAGGCAGGTGTTTCGTGGCTTGGAGACGTGTGTGGGTGATGGTGATGATGATAGTGATGGTGGTGGTGGTGGTGGTGGTGGTGGTGGTGGTGGTGGTGGTGGTGGTGGTGGTCTCTACATAATGTGTGTCATGTGCTAAATAGAAGTAAAAAAAACAGGGCGGGTAGGATGTGATGAGGGCAGATTGATGGCTCTAGCAGGGTGAATTAGGGTGATGAGTGTGAGAATAGGGTGAGGGAGTTATATTAAGTGATATTATATTATAGGGTGAGAAATGATACTAGGGTGAAGGTATGTATTGATGAGGATGTGAAAATAGGATGATGAGTGATATTTGGGTGAGATAGGGTGAAGGCAGGTCGTTTTGAGGGTAAGTTAGGGTGAATATAGGGTGACAGAATGAGGCTAAGGTGCTGTGAGGGGAGGAAAATAAGGGTGAGGTCAAATTAGGGTGAGGTGAGGCTTACTATACCATACCAAACCGGAAACACAAAATTACTAACAAATCATGATGTATCCTTTAGGTGATCAAAAAAAAAAATTAACTCAGTACTTTCCCCCTTAAACACCTATTCATTCTTGCACATACAATAAAATACTCTTCCACCTCCACCTCCACCTCCACCTCCCACCTCTACCTCCCCCCTCCCCCCTCCCCCCTCCCTCAGCAGTACTAATCACATGTATTCCTATTTATACAACAAATAATGCAACACTCATTCATCCTTCCACTTTTGTTACGCGGAAACTTTCACTGAAACACACACACACACACACACACACACACACACACACACACACACACACACACACACACACACACACCTTCCTGCCACTCCCTTCCGCTCTCCTTTCCTCCCTACTTTTCCTATTCCACTATCCTCCCTCCTTCCTTCCTTCCTTCCTTCCTTCTACTTGTTTACGAATTCAACTAAGTATTAATTGTGTATGTACTCTTGTATGGTAAGGAGACAGGTATACAAGGCATCCTGATCACCTGTATGTAATCTATGGGTAATTTTGCAGGTATCTTGTATTTGATTAATGTATTTTGGAAATGTATTGAAATTAGCCTTTTTATATTGTATTTTTAAAAGTTTTTGTTGGAATAATGTAAAAAAAATAACTTAGGGTCTCTCTCTCTCTCTCTCTCTCTCTCTCTCTCTCTCTCTCTTCACTCTCTCTCTCTCCTCTCTCTCATCTCTCTCTCTCTCTCTCTCTCTCTTTCAGGTGTAATTCAAGGGGACACCTGTGGAAGGTATACCTGTTTCACACCTGTTCGCAACCCAGGTATCACGCGTTCTTGTCCCGAATGCGTGAAATACAAGTAAGTTATAAATATTTTCAGTCATCCCATTTGAAGCTATTCTAGTCATATAAAAATCATGTTAGAAATACATGTTATAGCCATTATATGATATGATGTATTTATGTGTGTGTAAAAAATATATACTTCTAATGTGTACTAATTTAATTTCTTTGTCCTCCTCTATTATTTCTAACTTCCTCCTCTTCCTCCTCCTCTTCCTGCCCCTTTTTCTGTTTCTTTTCCTACTGCTTCTAACAGCCTCAAGGAAGTGCGTAGTGTGGTGGTGGGGGTGGGGGGGGGGGGGGAGGGCCGGGGGGGGGGGAGGTTGCTGTCTATCATAATACACGTTACTGACCTCAAACTTGGCTGCTCTTTTGGGTCAACAACCTTCTGTACATTCGTGCTACATCCATTCATCTGTATATCGATCATAACACACACACACACACACACACACACACACACACACACACACACACACACATTATAGAATCCAATCACTGTATACTTAGTCATGTAATTTCTACTCTTATCTTTCAATAACAACATCCATATCACCTAATCTTCTTTTATCCTCTTCTTCCTCTTTATTCCCCTGCCTTCCCTTCACTCCCAAGGTTCCTGTTTTCACTTTAATTATTTTCATTTATATACATCCCTATTATTATCCTTTAAGGTCCAAAACTCCTCCTCCTCCTCCTCCTCACTCTCCACACCATTCTATTCCATCGCCCTCTAAACGACACAGCCTCAAGAATTGTTCCCTAAAGTTACCTGGCATCTTACCTGAGTTGTCTCGTGAGGGTCGTGAGGTTTATCAAGCAATCTCATTTTTAAGGGAAAACCGCAGAGGTCTCATTATCACCCTAAGGGATCACGCAGCCTCGGGTGTCTAGGGTGTAATTGGAGGAGGACATGAGCAGTGGGTATCCCTAAGGTGTTGAAAATGTGTGTTTCTTGCGTGTGTGTGTGTGTAGTAATTGTTTGGTATATTGTGTTGATGGTTGTGATAAGTGTTAGCGTGTTAAAGGTTGTTTTTATTTCTTACACTTGACTAGACTCTTTATTTTCTTCTTTTTTTCTTACCTAAATTCATCGTTTTTGTTTTATTGAATTTTTTTGTTTTATACTCGTTTCAAACACGTATTTTAACTTTTTTTTCTTACCTTTTAGCTGTCTTATATATAAATTCAATGTCTTCAAAAATAGGCGATGCCACTAGTTTTTTTTTTTTTTTTTTTTTTGGTTTGGTAGTAAATCCAATCCTTTACAAAACACCTTATATTTTTTTTGTTTAGTTTCCCTTCCTTCCTTGTTTTTTGTTTCCTGCCTTCCTTGTTTGTTCAGGTGTGTGAAGGAAACTTGGAGAAAGGGAAAATACAACAAGCGGAAGTGTTGCCCCGATGGGGGAAAAAAAAAAAAAGATACAAGCAAATAGTAAAGAATTCCCTTGACAAACAGACAACACACACGAACATGACAGACAGCTAAACAGACAGCCAGATAGATCAACAGACAGGCGGGGATAATCACACAGATAATCACTTCTGAAAATTCACACGTCTTGGAAATAAAATAAAATAATATATAATAAACAACATAAAAAGTTTACAAAAATATAAACAACATGACGAAAATAATGACAATATAAAGATAGAAGTAATATAAAAAAAAAAAAAAATAAAAAAAAAAAAAAAAAAAAAAAAAAAAAATAAAAAATAAGGACTAGTTACAAAACAAATACGCCCCTGAGAAACATGACCGTCACAGTCTACACACACTCAACACACCCACGACACACTCAACTCACACACAACACACACACACGTAGGACACATAAAAACTACAGACTACACACAATACCACTTATAAAGATGAAAAATAATCTCTCTCTCCTCACTCTCTCCTCTCCTCTCTCTACTTCTCTCTTCTCATCTCTACCTCTCTCACTCTCTCGTCTCTCATCTCTGTCTCTCTCTCCTCTCTCTCGATCTCTCTCTTC
>JAXIVD010001840.1:33615-43615 GCA_036785275.1 Cancer borealis
GCACACCCACGTGAGGGGAAGACTGTGACGCGAAATTAAGTGAACACCAACAGTGAGCGCCACGCCCAGCCAGCAAGGTGGTGACGGTTAGGTTTCAGACAGACCTGGTGACAGACATCACGTTATTACTTTTTTATTGTTTACTCCGTGTGCTGTGCGTGGGGGTGGGCTTGGGTGCGGCCGTGGCTGGGGAGGGTGCCGTGGCAGTGACAGTGACAACTGGTGACAGTGATGGAAGGTAATTCATGTGTGTAAGCGAACAAACCGTATCGAGGCGGCAAGTTGACAGTCCATGATTAACTGGCGCTGCTTTATGGCGGGTGTGACCGGCGACACACCACACACACACACACACACACAGTCACGCGGGAAGCTCCATCACGCACTACCCTTCCAAGGTCACTCAACCACCTTAAAAGACCCTTGAAAACATATAGTGACTTGTATTCATCATCTTCAAGAGTCTTTGTTCCTTGGGTCACCTCAAGGGTCGTCGAGGGTTCCCAGGGGCAAGGACCTAACCCAGGGGCGTGGGGGAGGAAGAGCGGGGACGGGGCGGGGGACGGCCGGCATGGGCGGGGGTCCGAGGCATATCTGGAGTTCAGTGGCTGAGGGCGGAGTTCCTCTAGGGGCTAAAGGAACCTTTTTGTGTTTGTGGCTTCGGGAAGTATTTTGGAGGGGACAGGGGTGGGGGGGAGGGAAGGGCGATGAACTGGGGTGAGGGTGGAGGTGTTGTGGTGGTGACGTGAGCGGGGGAGGGCGTGATAGTGTAGTAGTAATAGTGTTGTTTTGGGTGTGGTAAGTAATACGTTCAAAGCAATACGTTCACAGTACATTTATTCCCTGCGCGTGGAGGAGGGAAAAAAAAGAAAGAAAACTCGCCACGTTTTTTATAGCATGAAGGAAGAAGAAGGAGTATTTTCCTGTCCTGTTCCTCTATTGTTAAAACCACAAATGAATTTCAAGTGGATTCATCTTTATCGGGTGGAGCCAGAGGTGTCATGGGGTTGTGGATTGCCTATGCCTCGCTTATGGCCCCTACCACCCTCCACCCCTCCCACACCCTATAAGTTGATCTCGGCTCTGCTACTAATCAGTTACGACATAGGGTTCGAGTGCCGGGTAAGTGGAGCAGTGACCCTTTTCTCTTTTTTTCTTCTCTCTCGCATCTCTTTCTCTCTCTCTTTCTATCCATGATGCAGCTGCGGAGGATCGTTTGAATGCCACAACAGGACCAAGTGATGCCAAAATAGATCTTATTCTCGTCATCTTTTGCTCCTCCCATCTAGACATGCCTGGGACGAGACTGAAACTCTCTCTTGCAACTAGATACGTTTTTTAGAGGTACTGGTTGGCGTGGAGGTGTTTGTACTGCGTCCCTCTTGTGTGTGTGTGTGTCTTGGAGTGTTGTTGTGTGTGTGGTGTGTGTGTGTGTGTGTGTGTGTTAAGTGTGTGTGTGGTAAGTGTGGGTGTGGGTGCAGTTAGTGATGATGGATTGGTAAGCAAAATGAGCTAAATGAGACTGCCGCGGTGTTTTAAAAGTGACGTGTTATCAGACTCTCCCCTCCCCGCTTCTGTGTGTGTTTAGCGAGGACGTGTTGTGGTGAGAGGACGGGGACATCAAGCACCTGTGTAGCGTGGTGTTGTGTGACGTGCAGACTGTAACGACGTGTGAGAAATAACACGATGAACACAGATGCATTCGTTCCTCGTCGCCTTGAGCACCTCGCGACATGAGATCATAACTCACTTCTATTATCACGACAGAAACTTTGTATAGAAGGAGACCCTCTTATCGTTATCTATATCTTCATCTCCCACGCCACACTGTCCCTCTTCTTTCCTCCCTTTCCCTGCAGGCTTCGTGACCGGGGCAACAGTACTCTTGTTAGGTCCCTAATTACCTGGTCTAAGGGTCGTGTGTCCTTAGGGACGGTAATGGAAATGTACGCCAGAAGACAAGGCTTCTCTGAGTGTGACGGATGGAGGCTTGGAGAGGTGTGGTGGAGGTGACGCCTGACAGGTGTGCTCCAGTGGGTTCATTGAGGTGAGGTTAAGTAGAGGTTGTGTCAAGTTGAGGTTGAGTTGTGTTGTAGTTTTTTGTAATGTCGATTAAATGAGGTGGAATTACTTTTATATTCAACACTACAATGATACACAGACAACCTGGACGCTATATAAAAAAAAAAAACTCACATTTCTTGACGTATAAAAAGAAAATATAAACTAGTGAACTTTTAAACTGGGATAGAAACAGAGAGGGTGCCAGCAAGTCCCCCTTAAAGCACTCCTCCTCGCATTACACACCACCATTCACTCTTACTTGGCGTGGGTGTTCTGAGGGCGTGGAGTGAGGGCGACAAGGCGACACGTGTATCTCGACGCCCTCCCCTTATCTAGGCGTGTCTTGGATCTTCCTGTTGATGGTCCCGCCTATGATAAGGTAATCAGAACCCTTATCTAGGTCGCGTGGAGCCTCTGTCGGTGTGTGTGTGGTGTGTGTGTGTGGTGTGTGTGTGTCTCTCTCTCTCTCCTCTCTCTCTCTCTCTCTCTCTCTCTCTCTCTCTCCTTCTCTCTCTCTCTCTCTCCCTCTCTCTCTCTCTTCTCGTGGTGTTACATGATGCACCTCACGAACCGGAGAGAGAGAGAGAGAGAGAGAGCGAGAGAGAGAGAGGAGAGAGAGAGAGAGAGAGGAGAGAGAGAGGAGAGAGATGAGAGAGAGAGAGAGAGAATTGTCCACACATCGTCAGAGGCCCGTAGTTTCTCCACTGCGAGGGAAGACAATTTCCTCCTCCTCCTCCTCCCTCTCTCCTCCTCCTTCACCACCACCCTCGGCCTACTTCCTCCTCCTCCTCCCCATCCCCACGCCCCGCCTCCACTATTTCCAGTGCCTTCTTCTCCTCCTTCCTCCTCCTCCTCGTCGTCCTCCCTCCCTCCTCCTCCTTCCTCCTCCTCCTCCCCTCCTCTCTCCTCTCCTCCTCCTTCCTCCTCCTCCTTCTCGTGCAGGTTCAAGGCTGTTGCCCTCCGTTGTATCCACTCACGAGTATTTTGGTTCATGCCTCACATATCCACCTCATTACTCTCTCTCTCTCTCTCTTCTCTCTCTCTCTCTCTCTCTCTCTCCTCTCTCCTCTCTCTCCTCTCTCTCTCTCTCTCTCTCTCTCTCTCTCGTTTTTTATGAGAATGTGTAATAAAGGAGAATACATATGATGATGATGATGATGATGATGATGATGATGATGATGATGATGATGATGATGATGATGATGATGATGATCGATGATAATAAAAACAAAAGAATAATAAAACAAATAATAACTAAGAGAGTATGAAGGATGAATAAATAAATAGATAAATAAACACAAACCAATCAAAATACAGACATACAGACAAACACAGACAGGAAGAGTGGGCTGTGTGGAGCCAGTGACGCAGTATGTATGTGTGTGTGTGTGTGTAGTGTGTGTGTGTGTGTGTTTACGCCTTCTTAAGGTATGTGCGGTGCAGGGGAACATGTGTGTGTATCTGTGTTGTCAAGCTAGTGTTTTTTTGTGTGCATGTGTACATGAGCGTGTGTGTGTGTGTGTGTGTGTGTGTGTGTGTGTGTGTGTGTGTGTGTGTGTATGTGGCCTTTCACATTTTGACCGGAAATAATATAAAAGAATCATTTTGGGTGAAATATTTTGCATGGCCCCGCCCTTCCTCCCCCTCTCTTCCTCTCCCTCCCTCCATCCCCTCCCCCCTCCCCCTCTCACTCCTTCCATCCCCTCCCCCCCTCCCTCTCTCCTCCCCCTCCCCTCACCTGTGCTATAACTTTCCTGACCTGCTTGAAACCTGGGGAAATAAATAACAGAAAAGGAAATAAGAAGGACAGTGATAAACGGGGAATTATAGGAAGAACTAAGCATATATAAGAAGTATGTTGTGTGTGTGTGTGTGTGTATGTGTGTGTGTGAATGTGTGCATGTCTGGGATGAACACACACACACACACACACACACACACACACACACACACACACACACACACACTCGAGTAGCATTCACAAGCACCTACAGTAATAAAAAATCCTTACTCAGTGTTGCCTTACCTTATCAGTGGGCAGGGCGGGGCAAGGCGAGGGTACCTGATTATTACACAGATTCCTCCTGATACAACCTTCAAACGCATACCAAAAAAAATATATATATATAGAACCAGAACAGAAATAATACACCTTAAAAAACACATAATTGATGATGGGATGAATAAAACAAATGAACCTTAGTGAATGCAAGTGTGTTTGTACGTATATCACCTCACTGATTGCAAACCACCACGTGTAATCTAGTGAATAACTCGAGACATACAACGCATAATTACCGCAAACTACTGTAACTACACTACACGTAACTACAGGGCACGAAAGCCAGAAGCAAGACAATTGAAAGATGCGTGGAGTGATAGTGGAGTAGTGGAGGTGGGAAGACTGAATACAGGTGTGGAGTTAACAGTGTGTGGAGGGTGGAGCTCACACCCATAAGAAAGAGTAACATACGTGCGTGGACAGGGGTGAAGGGGGGAGGGAGGTGGTGGGTGGACAGGTGTGGTGTGGAGGGCGGGGTGAGGTGGAGGTAGAGGTGGTGAGGGCGCGGCTGTGGTGGAGGGGTGGAGCTCTATGTATCCTTGGCCATGAACGCTGGCTGGCCCCGAACTAGTGGAGGAAGGGGGGGAGAGGGGAAGGGGAAAGAGAGAGAGAGAGAGAGAGAGAGGGAGGGAGAGAAGATGAAGAGAAGTGGATGAGTGGAAGTGAAGGAGTTTAAGGAAGATAAAAAAAAGGAGTAAGTGGAGGAGGAAGTGAATAAGGATTGGGTGGAGAGAAGGAGACAGGATGTAGAAGGGAAGAGGGAAGAGAATAATACTGAATAATGATGGAGATGATGAAGAAGTAAAGGAAGAATAGGAAGAGAGAGAGAGAGAGAGAGAGAGAGAGAGAGAGAGAGAGAGAGAGAGAGAGAGAGAGAGAGAGAGAGAGAGAGAGAGAGAATAAATAATAACAAAAGAGAAGATAGAAAATATATACAACAGAAAGATCAAAAAAATATTAATACCAACTAATATTAAACAAGAAAACAATAACAACAACAACAACAACAAAAACAGAAGCAACTCATGAATAACGAGAACGAGAATGAGAACACAGCGTGAATAACAAACGAACAAGTTACAAACGAAATTATTCACACTCTTTCGGACAGGCGCTCCAGTGACCTCGATCGACCTTGAAGTGACGTAACTCTTCTGGTTTTGTGTTGACTTGCAACTCTACACACACTCAAGGAGACTCGCGGGTCACACTAACCTTCGTGTTTGAGGTCATAATGATAACTAAGAATATAGATTAAGTTAAGTTTAAAAAATTGTATATTGTTTGCTAGAATAAGTAAAGGAGAAAAAAGTTATTTGAGTATATTGTTTTCTAGAATTACGAAGGAAAAAGTCAACACAAATATAGTGTTTGCTAAAATAACTAAGAAAAACAAATTAATAAATGTATATTGTTTGCTAGAATAACTTATGATTTTTTTGTCTACTTATTCTTTGACGTAATAACTTGAGAATAATAACTTGTTTGGTGTTATAACTTAGTGTTGAAACTTGACTTTATGACGTAACTAAGGGAGGAAAAAAGTAAATAGAAGTAAAAGTATATTGATTGTTAAAATAAGTTATGACATTTTTTACTTCTTTGATGTAATAACTTGAGAAAAATCACTTGTTTGGTATAATAACTTAACAAAAAAAAAAAACTCACTCTGCAGCATAACTTACAAGGTTTAAGAGAATAACTCGTGAAAGAACCTCATTTTGCGTAACAAGTTAAGGAGAAAAAAAAATTGACCAAATTAACTTAAAAAGAAAATCACAAACTAGACAATAAAAAACTTACAATAATATCTTGCTTGGCAGAATACTACTTAACAAACCAACCTAACGTGTTTTAAGGTTTATATAACAAGAAACCTGGTGTACGTCCTGTAGTTAGTTAGGTCAATAATCACCCTTATGACTCTGCCAGCCACAAAGTACAACCTAACCTAACGTGATGGTATGCAGCAGTACAGGAAACGAAAGAAAATATGACGATAATAATAGAACATTGAAATATGAACCTCAAGCTAAATGTTAATTGATACGTAAAAATGTCAGTGTGTTTTCATATTACGTTACGCTAAGACGACTTTGTGGAAATTGACATGAGTTGAGTTATGTATATATATAAAAAAAAAAAATAACACACACACACACGATATAAATAGAAAATCAAGAGTAAAATAAATAGGTTAGGAATATAAATAAGATATATAAAAAATATAAAAAATTAACTGGTCTCCCGCACGCGAATAATATTGAGTTAAAAAAAAACTGAATAAATAAATAAATAAATAAATAAAAAATTAAACGTAAAATCCCACGCCACAGAAAACGGAGTGAGTGAGGAAAAATAGCAAGTAATATAGAAAATTGAGGGAGTAGTCAAGGCTGCTTCTACGCCCACCCCGCCCACCCCACCACGCCCCACCCTGCCCCGCCCCTCAGTCTGGTGGTCTCGGTGCCCCGCCTCACATTCGGTCCCAAAATTCGCTACTGTTATGATACGTCGATTTCGGCTTTTGAGTAAAAATGACCTAATTTTTGTGGTCCTAAAAAGTGGGTGTATTTGTGGTTATTGTTGTTGTTTGCTCGGATCAGGAAATATACTGTGTGTGTGTGTGTGTGTGTGTGTGGAAGGGTTTGATAAATATAATGTTATGTGTCCTTTGCAACTTCCCATCCCTTCCCTTCCCTTCCCATCCCATCCCTTCCCATCCCTTCCCTTCCCTTCCCTTCCCATCCCTTCCACCCCAGGCCAGTCAAGGAAGGATAATGGGGGCTGGGGGAAAGGGGGAGTGAAGGGTTAATATCCTACACGTCATCGTCCTATTTAAAAGAGTAAAGGATGTGTTGCATGTCCCTTGTCTTAACACCCAGAGTCCTACACCCACTAAGGCGCCTCTCCCTCCTTCCCTCCATCTTCCCTCCACTTTCCCTCCACTTCCCTCCACTCCTCCTCCTTCTCTCCTTGCTATCTACTCCCTTTCTTTGCCTTTTCTGCATTCTCTCCTCATTCCTGTTTATGTTTTATTTGTTTCTTTTACTCTTTTCTCTTTCTATTATTCTTTCTCTCCTATCTTTCTTTCTCTCCTTCCCTCCTCCCTCCTCTTCCTTTCCTCTGTCTTGGCTACACGTCTGAGAGGACACGTGGAGTCATATAACCTCCTCCTCCTACTCCTCCTCCTCCTCCTCCTCCTCCTCCTCCTCCTCCTCCTTCTCCTTCTCCTCCTTCTTCTATTCTCTTGTTTTGATTTGTTTGCATTTGCGTGTTCGTATTGTGTGTGTGTGTGTGTGTGTGTGTGTGTGTGTGTGTGTGTGTGTGTGTGTGTGTGTGTGTGTGTGTGTGTGTGTGTGTGTGTGGGCGTAGTGTCTCATGTTATCTTTCCTCATCTCTTCCTTGAACGTCCCACGCCTCCTTTCCCTCCTCCTTCCTCCCTTCCTCCCTCCCTTCCTCCCTTCCTACACCCTTCGTTACCTCTTTTCTCAACACCCTTTCCCTTCCTTTCTCCCCTTCAACCCTATCCTCACATATTCTCCCTTATCCTGCTATATAAACACATCCTACTTTTACACCCTACACCCTTAGTCCGCCACACACACCCTTATCGCCTCACTCACCCTATCAACACAACATTTCTAACACACACACCATGTAATATTAACTTTAAACCTCTTATAAGCTCTTCTAAATGATTAATAACACTCTTTGATCCTATATTACATAGCATCACGTGATCATTTAGCAGCATCAACTCCAAGACTTCATTAGTGTTGGAATCTAAGGGGAAAGGGTGTGTCTAAGGGGTAAAAGGGTTGAAAAGTGACAATATACACCTGGAAAATCATATAGGATAGGTAAGAGAAAAGATTGCAATAGAAAAAGGATCTAACATGAGGGAGGAAGGAAAGGGCGGTGGGCGTGGTGGGTGGAGGAAGGCAGGAAGGGAAGGGAGGGAGCTCTCTTAAGACACACGCAAAGGGAGGAAAGGAGGAAGGGAGGGAGGGAGAAAGTCGTGCCTCGTCTAAGCTTCATGCTAGACTGACCACACCTGCCCACCGTGACACCACCTTCCTGTCTCACCTGAGCGGACTGTAGCAGCAGTCAGCACCCTCAGCACCCCCTCAGCACCCCCTCAGCACTCCCTCAGCAGCACCCAAGCACCCCACAGTCACACAAGCACTCCCAAAATAAATCCAAGGGGTTCCTAGAAGTCCCTATGAAGTCCTATCACTCCTTAACATATCCTAGTGGCTTAAACATTCTTCAGCATCCTTATAAGACCCCCAGAAAATCCTTAGAAGTTGTAGGACTCCCCAAAAGTATGTGTTTAGTCCTGGTTTTGAGTCCCCGCTGATCACCGCCTCACTCACCGCCTCACTCACTGCCTCACTCACTGCCTCACTCACCGCCTCACTCACCGTCTCACTCACCCACAAAATCTACTCATGTCCGGGTTTATCGTGTTATATTTCTGGAGTGTACTGTTTGGGGTGTAACTTGAGGCAGAGGAAGGCACGTTCTTGCCCCGCTAAGGTGGTGGTGAGACGGTGATGCGTTTGTGTGTGTTTGTTTGTGTTTAGTCTCTCCTCGTCCCTCCCTTCCCCCTCCCCCCCCCCCACACACACACTCCTCATAACCTATAGTCTTCTCCTCCTCCTTGTGTTTTGAAATTTCTCTTCCTCTTCCTTATTTTTTTTCCCACTTCAACGGTAATTTATTTATTTATTTAAGTTGTGGTATTTTTGTTTTTTATGGCTTGAAAACAAAAAACAAAAATACATTCCAGTGTGTAGGTATAATATATAGTTTTTTTTAACACACACACACACACACACACACACACACACACACACACACACACACACACACACACACACACACACACACACATGATCCATTGAGGACATCAGCCGTGCCATTAACTCTTGCAATTTTCCAAGAGCGGCCACGTTCAACGAGCATGTGGTCTGTTCTGAAATTACACTATTATACTAATTGTGCGTCCAGGCTAATTACAGAGGGTCATCGCACCACTAGTAACGCGCAGGTGTGTGTGTGTGTGTGTGTGTGTGTGTGTGTGTGTGTGTGTGTGTGTGTGTGTGTGTGTGTGTGTGTGTGTGTATTTGGGTCGTACAGGTGTGTGTCCAATTTTAGCACACCTGTATAATCTATTCACTAGTTCACACCTTTACCTGCTTTTTTTTTTTAATCTTCCCTAACACCTGTATTTTCCCTTCCCTTCCTTCCCTCCCTATATTCTTCCTTACCTTCATTCCTATATCTAGTTTTTTCCTCCCCTTTCCTTCCCCTATTTGCTATCTCCCCTTACCTATCACCATTCCTTTCCCATACCTTACCTACCCTCCTCCTTTACCTGCATACCTTCCCGTCTTACCTGTACTTCCCCCAATCACACCCTATTTCCTATAAACCTCACCCTGTATCACCCTCACACACTCTCACACACCCTCACACACCCTTCCAATCACCACAGAAGTCCACATTCACCCTATTTGAGGTAGTAAAGTGTGATGTGCAGGTGTATCAAGACTACTTTTACCTGTAGAAGTAATGAGGTAGTAGCAGTAAGTGTTGCCTCTATCAGAATCGAGGTAGACAAAGGTGTTATTTCAAGGAAAGCTTAACCAGGTGACTCTTCTTTCTTTCTCTGTGTGTGTGTGTGTGTGTGTGTGTGTGTGTGTGTGTGTGTGTGTGTGTGTGTGTGTGTGTGTGTGTGTGTGAAGGGAAATACTTTAAAACCAGTTAAGTAGGAAGTAGATAAGAGACAGAGAGAGAAAAAAAACAACAGAATCAAAGTGTTATATATTTTTTTAAAGAGTTGAAATGTATCATAAAACTACAATG
>JAXIVD010001840.1:51115-63615 GCA_036785275.1 Cancer borealis
TGTCGGTTCTCTCCCTAACTGTCCGTCATGCAAGAAAACTTCCTCAACAAATCTGGTTGCAAATTCGTAGATGTAAAAATTTTATATATTGTTTCGCGTATCTGTGACGAAAAGTTTTGGAAAATGATGAAAATTATGATAAACACAAAGGTATGTTTGTTTCAGTTACTTGCATTCCACTATAGCATAAAAGAACACAGGCTTCTGCTTTCTACGTAAACCTCTTATTATTTGTAGTTATTAAAAAAAACATTATCAACATTATGTCAAGGGGATACCCAGCCAAAGTTCGTGGAAATATTGATATCTCAGAATAACAAGAACATTGGTACATAGATGTTCTCGGGAACGCTGAACACGAATCTGAAATCAATTTATTATTATTAACATTTTAATGCATATTCTAGCCTATGTTGCTTAGTAAAACCCAAGAGAATAATCATTATTTCCCTCGTACTGAACACTGCCGGGCTAAATCACCTGGCCACGACTTAAGGGCCGGTAATGTAGCCAGGGGCGGCCACGGGACCAAGCAGGAACCTCATAGTGAAAACAGTACAGCCACGTCCCGCACGCCAGGATCCTCACGGGCAAAAACACGCGGGGCGCCTTGGAGGTAGCTTAGGATGGCCTGGGGACGACGCATGAGTCTTAATGTTTTGATTGGAGTGTTGAGAGAACCACAAGGTCACAGGGAAGACTTGCTTACTGACGAGAGAGAGAGAGAGAGAGAGAGAGAGAGAGAGAGAGAGAGAGAGAGAGAGAGAGAGAGAGAGAGAGAGAGAGAGCGGTGAAGGTCAGCTCTAGATTCCCACAATTGTTTATTGAATATAATTTGTATTTATATTATTTTTACATTGGTATCATATTTATCCTTCTAGCAGTGGCGTGTTATGTGTTATGATAATGATGATGATCGTAATGATAGTAATATTTTGCAATTTATTGATTATTTAAGGAAGAAAGTTTGAGATTATGTATTTTATTTGCTGTGAATTCATTTAAAATACAATATATCTAAAGCAGTGTGTGTGTGTGTGTGTGTGTGTGTGTGTGTGTGTGTGTGTGTGTGTGTGTGTGTGTGTGTGTGTGTGTGTGTGTGTGTGTGTGTGTGTGTGTTCTCGTTATTCGCTTAACCAATACAGTGAAAGTGATTGAAAGGTGAACAGTGAGATCTGCAACACTTTGTTCCAGTCTTTGTGTTCAGACCAAATTCGTTCAGAGTGACACCCACAGAAGTTTGCAAAATTGGTATATAATGTTAAGGAAAAAAAGAATGAGTTATGAGATGCAAAGTCACCACACAATTTCCAAAATATTATGTTCAGAGCAGCGAGAGAGAGAGAGAGAGAGAGAGAGAGAGAGAGAGAGAGAGAGAGAGAGAGAGAGAGAGAGAGAGAGAGAATGAGAGTAAAATCAACAACATCGATCTTTACATAAGTTGACTCCAAAAATTTCCAAGAACACACCGATTTATCTCCTCCTCCTACTCCTCCTCCTCCTCCTCCTCCTCCTCCTCCTCCCCTTCACTGCCCACTTGATGTTGCTTTTCCAGGTAAATCTTCGACACTTGGTCCACGAAAATTACTTGACATTTTTCCCAAAGTTTTACGATTGTAGTTTAATTCATTGATTTATTATTGATTATGTTTTGTTCCCCCTTTCGTTACAGTGTTGTTTGTGTCATAAATTTCATCCCATATTTTCATTCTACATTTTCGTGTGATTTATTTTTTTATATTACGTACTTTTTTTTGTTTTTATTTTTATTTCCTTTTGTTTCCTTGAATTTCTCTCTCATTTTTTTTGTTTCGAGGTTGTCATTCTTCGCATTTTTCTTTCATTTGTCCTTCATTTTTATTGGTGTTTCTCTATTAATTCCGTCTTTTTTTTATTCCAGGTGAGGGATGATGGTGTTACCTGAGAGTCATAACACGCCACAGGTATGTAAGGAAAATACACACCTGATTCATTAAAATTTTTTTCCCTTCTATATAAATTTACTACCAACTTTTTTTCTCCTCCAGATAAATTTACTCCCAATATTTTTTTTCTCCTCTCAATCCGTTTTCTTTGGGTTGTGACGTCACTTCCTTCTTTCCCAAAACTAGTGACGTCATTTTTACCTGTCTATGAGGTCACAATGGGCTCAAAACGATGACGTCATGACCTTTTTTATGACTTTCTGTAAGAGGTCAAAGTGTATACCACCCACCCATACCTTTTTTTTTTTTTTTTTTTGTTTTTACTATAAGCCCACAAGGTTTTTCCGCCCACACCTGCACCCACGCCCTCTTCCCACGCCCACACACGCCCCTCAAAAGTCCCCTCACTCAGCCACACTTCAGAACTAAGTATTAAGGTGGAGTCATGTGTGTGTGTGTGTGTGTGTGTGTGTGTGTGTGTGTGTGTGTGTGTGTGTTTGTCAAAGAAAGGGTGTGACAACGAAACTAAAGTGAGCGATGATTCCCCTCTCTCTCCCCCTCCTCCCCTCTCCCCTCTCCCCTCTCCCTCTCTCTCCCTCTCTCTCCCTCTCTCTCTCTCCTCTCCCTCTCCTCTTTCCCCTCTCATTACCTCTCCCTCCGTCTGGGCAAAACCTCCAAAATTTATGGTCCTTCACTGTTTCCCTAAATAATAAGATAATTTTGGGCGTCTTTCTTCCCTGCGAGTTTCCTTGTTTGTCCTAAAGGGAAAAACTTGATCATTCCTTTAAGTTTCCTACGTGACCTCCGTAGATTAAGATGTATTTTTTGTTCCTTTACTTTATTTATTATGCGTTGAAAAATAATATTGTTTTCTTTTTATCTTTTTTTTTGTTTAAATTTATATGGTGTTAAGATATACTTTTTATTATACGTTTTTGGAGGTCGTAAATTGTAGTTTTATGGATGCAGTGAATGGCTGTGTTGTTCCTTTAGGTATAGTATCCGTATCGATCCATCCGTTCGTGTCCACACCTAAAAGAATCAATGTTTCCTTGACATCATAATTCTGGAAAATCTGGAAAAAATCTGAAATTGCTATTGGTAATTTTTCTTCATCTCTTTTACAACCTTTATTTTACACTTATACGCTGCTGCTGCTGCTGCTGCTGCTGCTGCTGCTGCTGCTGCTGCTACTACTACTACTACTACTACTACTACTACTACTACTACTACTACTACTACTACTACCACTACTACTACTACTACTACTACTACTATTACTACTACCACTACTACTACTACTACTACTACTACTACTACTATTACTACTACTACAACTACTACTACTACAGCTACTACTACTACTACTACTACTACTACTACTACTACTAATCATGGTTCTGTTGATGTATGTCTTGACTGAAATTATAGGGAAGGAAATGGCGGCGAGACGAACCCAGATTATAGGCAATGGCTGGATTTATCACGCTGGTACACACACACACACACACACACACACACACACACACACACACACACACACACACACACACACACACACACACACACACGCCTTTACCTGGAAGAATGAAGTTATAGAAATCGATGAGTTGTTTATTTATTTTTTTTTTATTTATTTTTTTTTTTTGGTGGTGGTAAATTGTGATACTGATATTATTCTTGTTTTTGTTTTTGTTTTGTTTTGTTTTGTTTTTTGTATTTTTATTGATGGTGTGAACGATACAGGTTCAAAACAGGACTAGGTGTTGATGGAGGTATTGTCTTGTGTGTGTGTGTGTGTGTGTGTGTGTGTGTGTGTGTGTGTGTGTGTGTGTGTGTGTGTGTGTGTGTGTGTCTTTTATAAGGTTACGTGGACATATAATTGAACTTTTACTGAACATTATTTTTTTCTTTCATTCATTCATTCATTTTATTCTATTCTTTCTTTCTTTTCATATAATAACTATAACCATCGCCTCTGTGTGTGTGTGTGTGTGTGTGTGTGTGTGTGTGTGTGTGTGTACCTTGCCGCGGCCTCCCCCCCCCCACCCCCCCTCACCCTTCCTTCCCTCCCGTTCACAGGAATTTCTTGATTCGTCAATTATCTTTTCCTTCCTTTTCTCTCCCACAAAAATATCGCTTTATTTCTTTCCTTCTTATTCTCTTTTCTTATGCTTCCTCTCTTTTCTTTTCTCTCTATTACCTTCCTATTTTATCTATAATTATCCCTATTATTCCTCTTCCTCTCTTTATTCGTTTTATTTAGTTATTATACAATTCGTTGCTGAGGAAAAATATATATAACCTTGTTTTCTTACTTTTTCCTTGTGGTCGATTTTCCATTATTTTCCTTTATCATGTTAGAGAGAGAGAGAGAGAGAGAGAGAGAGAGAGAGAGAGAGAGAGAGAGAGAGAGAGAGAGAGAGAGAGAGAGAGAGAGAGAGAGAGAGAGAGAGAGAGAGAGAGAGAGAGAGAGAGTTTTAATTCATTGTCAATCTTAGTGATGCAATTTTACAGCTTCACGAAATCCACGAAAGAAGAATAAGAAGGAGAAGGAGGGAAGGAAATAATGGATGATAATGATAATAATGATAATAATGATAATAAGGATAATGAATGATAAACGGAAGAAGAATGCATTAATAAATAAGAGAAAAACACAACAATTAACCTAAAAAAATAGAATAGAGAGAGACAATAGGTAGAGGAGGAAGGTCAGAGAAAGTAAGACAGACAATAGGGATGAATGGGAGAGAAGAGAGAAGGATAGGAGAGAGAGAGAGAGAGAGAGAGAGAGAGAGAGAGAGAGAGAGAGAGAGAGAGAGAGAGGACAGGGAGTGATACGTATGGGAGAGGAATAAGAGTATGTGTGTGTGTGTGTGTGTGTGTGTGTGTGTGTGTGTGTGTGTGTGTGTGTGTGTGTGTGTGAAGGAAGCGACAGGGAGAGGGGAGATAAGAAAGGTTAGAGGGGAAGTGGGGGGGCGTTAGTGACCTTCCCCTTATCTCTCTCTCTCTCTCTCTCTCTCTCTCTCTCTCTCTCTCTCTCTCTCTCTCTCTCTCTCTCTCTCTCTCTCTCTCTCTCTCTCTCTCTCTCTCTCTCTCTCTCTCTCTCTCATTATTTTAGTTTGGAGAGGCGTGGCTGGCAAGGATTTGTGTGTATGATGCATTGTTCACTTGTTTGTTTGTTTGTTTGTTTGTTTACGTGTTTACCTTCTTGTTTGTTTGCCTGTGGTTGCAGGTTCGAGTCCCATAACACGTGTCGACCTTCTTTTGTTTATCGTGTTGAGTGTCTTTAGTGGAGGAGGAGGAGGAGGAGGAGAAAAACTAGTATTCATAGATTAACAAAGTAACACAGTAGAGAAGGAGGAGGAAGAAGAAGAGGAGGAGGAGGAGGAAGAGGAGGAGGAGGAGGAGGAGGTCACTGTAGCCTTATGACCTCATGGTTGTTGGGTGAGAGAAGAACGTTGGTAATTCTCTCTCTCTCTCTCTCTCTCTCTCTCTCTCTCTCTCTCTCTCTCTCTCTCTCTCTCTCTCTCTCTCTCTCTCTCTCTCTCTCTCTCTCCAGATTGAGGGTAATGTGCTTTTTATGTGCAGTGTGAGGGGGGAGGTGTGGGCGGTGTTTGTGTGTGTGTGTGTGTGTGTGTGTGTGTGTGTGTGTGTGTGTGTGTGTGTGTGTGTGTGTGTGTGTGTTTACTTAAGATTTTGTGTGAAGATTTGTTTGTTGTTTTCATAAATCTAGTTTTTGTGTGTGTTGTTATTGTCTCTTAGCTTCATTTAGTCACATGTGTGTGTGTGTGTGTGTGTGTGTGTGTGTGTGTGTGTGTGTGTGTGTGTGTGTGTGTGTGTGTGTGTGTGTGTGCATAATTTTATCGTATTATATATTGTATCTATTTTTAACATACAAGTTCTTCATGTTATTCAATTGTCCTCATCCTTGTAGTATTCATGTAAGTACGTACATACATTATATCAATCACGTACATACTTTTCATACCCTTACATACACACATGAAACAAAAACAAACACGAAAAAAAAACCCCACCATATAGAAAAAACAAATATATTCTTGAGACACACTAGCAGACTGAGATCAATTTTGGGGTAAAAGGGAGTGACAGGGAGACAGTTTGGGGCAGCAGTGACGGATACCCACGTCCTACAGAGGGTATGATGGTGGCTGTGATACCCTACACATGGGAGGGAGGTGGGAGGGGACAGTAGCATAGGTGTAACTCTTTGATGTGTCAGTGTGTCGTGATCATTTGTTCCTTGTGTGTTGTGACTGAGGGGCGACGTGTCATTCCTCACTTCTGCTGCGTCAGGCCTTGTGTGGGCGAGGGTGGGTGAGGGTGGGTGGAGGTGGGTGGAGGTGGGTGTCGTCCCCGCCCACTGTCAAGGGACACACAAGGATAGAAGTGCGTATGATTACCTTCTCGTGGATTTTTATTATTGTTATTATTATTATGTTTGTTTTTTTACTATATCTGGTTGGTTCTTGTGTGTGTGTGTGTGTGTGTGTGTGTGTGTGTGTGTGTGTGTGTGTGTGTGTGTGTGTGTGTAAGTGTGTAAGTAACCTCCCCTCACTCTCCCCTTATCCATAATCCCACAACATTCTTTTATATAAAGCGAATCAAAACAAAAGGTAATGTACTACGTCTCATTGACAACCACTCTGTACCCCCACCCCCATCACGTCCCCAATCCCCCCATCCCCCCCATCATCCCCATCATCACTGCCAAAACCACCTCCCACTCCCACTCCCTCCCTCCCTCTGCTCCCTCTACTCCCTCCTGTCTGATCTGTGTGTCATCCTTAATGGCTTCACGCTTAATAAGTGTGTCGTGTGTTGCTTCATTACCTTGACAACCTGTACACGCGCTATACTCATACTTAGACTCATACTCATATTCATACTCAGACTCATACTCATACTTATACTTAACCTCAGTGATGTCATGTTTAAGCTTCTAAAATACACTAGCAAGGTACATTAGTCTTGCCTTTGCACTTTTAACTACAATGTGTGTCAATTTCAACCTCGTAACACTTCCTAATATACTTAATTAAGGGTCTGTGGGTAATTAAGTGGTCACCTTAATTAGTGCCACAGGTGCTCTAAGTGGCCTTTATAAATTGACGTTCATTAAGAGAAAAATATTCCCTCACTAACTTTTTCTTCTAATCATGTTCTTGTTCCTGGTCTCATAACTCCTTTCCTTTCAACTCCTCTACACACTCCCTTCAAAATGCCTATCTCCCCTTTGCCATTTCCTCCTTCCACGCTTCCCTGCACACCCCTCGCCCCTCCTAGAGCTTGCCAACCCTTCATAGGCTGCCGTATATGTGTTATCAGCCAGCCCTCAACCTCATTCTGTCCTGATATAAGCGATTCTGACTCTACACGTCCTTGGGTTCCATTGTGTAGTGTGAGTGGCGTCCTGCAGGGCCATACATACCACCTCCTCTGTTTGTTTATACCGGATTGAATGTATTATCGATTTGAGTTAATTCTATGTCTACGTTCTACTTGGTGTTGTGATTGGGTGGTAAGGGCGAGGCTGGTTTTGTGTTTGTTTGTGTGTGGAGAGACGGAGACAAACACACAAACATTTCTATATATATAAATAAAAAGAAAAGAAAATCGTCGTAAATATATGGTGCTTCCTGCGTTTCACTATGGTGAGTTGAGCACGAAACCTTGAGGCCAATAAAAAGGGTTGCCTGCATATATTATTGTCTCCCCAGGGCCGTGGTGGTGGTGGGGGCGTGTGGAGACATCTAGCGGCGGGGAGAGGAGTTATCACCTTTCCGTCCTCGACCACATCATTTGTACGTCAAGGAAACAGTGATTTATAAGCTAAAAATAGTAGTTTTGGGGGAAGAGGGACATATGGGTGATTGATGGTGTGAAATGGCCGGGCGGTGGAGGGCGTGGACGGCGAGTAAGTGGGCGTTGGGTAGCAACGGGCGATGGGCGTTGGTGGTGGGCGTTGGTCGCGTACAGTGGGCGGCAGCCAGCGTGAAAGGGGTGTGGGCGGCGGTGGGTGGGGCCGCCCGCATTGTGTTTACATGAAAGGAAACAATATTGAACCTCCACACCCAAGGTCGTCCTCATTCTGTGGCTCCTCATGGTCCTATTCATGGCCCTGACTCATGGCCCGCTGCTTCATGGTTCCCTGTGACTGTGACCTGCGTTATGCCTGGCCGTATGTGACTTATGGTCCTTTATGACTTACAGCAAGACTCATGGTCCTCACAACTCATGGTCTGCGTCTGGCTGGATGGTCCTTGTGGTGACTCAACGTGGTCTTGAAGGTCACTTTGGCCTCATTTGGGACCCTTGAGATCGATTTTGTTTATTATTATTATTATTATTATTATTATTATTATTATTGTCATTGTTATTATTATTATTGGTAAAGTGGTGGTAGTAGTAGTAGTAGTAGTAGTAGTAGTAGTAGTAGTAGTAGTAGTAGTAGTAGTAGTGATAATAATATGAGAGGGAGAACCAATGGAAGTTAAACATATACAGCAATTGTCTGAATGATATACCTTTATTAATTCATTAATATATTCTAATCAGTATTCGGCTTCACCAGCAAACACGAAGCGCTGTTCAGAATACTTAGAAGCCTCACTGCTATAAACAACAACAACAACACACTTCCAAGGAATACTCTTCACTGATGTATGAAATGAGAATGTATGAATGTATAAATGCTGGAGTAGTAGTAATAGTAGTAGTAGTAGTAGTAGTGGTGGTGGTGGTGGTGGTGGGAAGAGAATGAAATACAATGTGATGTTTTACTTATATATTTCCATTGTAAGTGACGTCCTGGCATCCCTTCACCCCATGGCACCCTGCTGGCTCCTCTTTTTTTTGTATGTACATGAATATTTTACCTTTTCCCTCCCTCTGGCGGCCATAGCATGCTTAGACGTATTGCCCAAACCACCTCCCTTTCATTACTTATTAGTGTTGTTCATCATTAATGTTTTATAGAGGCGGAGGGGTGGTTAGAGGGGAGGGTGGTTAGAGGTGGGTGGTTAGAGGTAGTTATGGTTGTAAATATTTTGTTTTATGGCTTTAGTTTATGACAAGTTTCTCTCTCTCTCTTCTCTCTCTCTCTCTCTTTTTCTTTCTTATTTCTCTCTCTCTCTCTCTCTTGTGCTAATGTTGTTTATATCTTCTTTAGGAATTGATTATATGGTGGAAGATAAAGTATTTTCTATTATTATCTTCTTTTTTTTAATGTTTTATGCAAATCGACAAAAATTGATAGAAAGATAATGTTTTTTTTAATATTTTTTTCTTGTATTTTTTATTACGAAGAGTGTGAAGTTGAAAGGAAGGAAGGAAGCAAGGAAGGAAGCAAGGAAGGAAGGAAGGAAGGAAGGAAGGAAAGAAAGAAGGAAGGATGTAATAAAACCATTTGAAAGTGAGAGATTCCTTTGGGGGCATAAAAGAGAAAGGGAGGAAAGGACAGACAGACAGACAGACAGACAGACAGACAGACAGACAGTGGCGTGATCAGCATGGCGTTAATATATGAGTCACACAGAAATAGAGATACAATACACACCCTTCCCCTTCCTTTTACTTCCTCTTCCCCTCCTTCTTCCCTCCCTTTCCTCACCTCCCCCTCCCCCTCCCCTTCCCCTCCCCCTCCCCCCATGATAAATTACCGTCAGGCTTTGATCTCTAAATAAAATCCATCTTTCAGCCTCATTTCTTACCCATTTTCTTTTATTTTCCCTCATAATTTGTCCTCATTTTCCTCTCTGTCCTTGGGTTTTCATACATTTTTTTTTCCCTTCAGTAGATATTACCTCCATATTTCCGTGTGTGTGTGTGTGCGTGTGTGTGCGTGTGCGTGTGTTTGGTCTCGCTCGTTCGACCCTCATGATAAAGACAAGTATTATACGTGTTGTTAGCCATCCGTGCCTCCTGTCCTTCTATAACGTGACATTCATACAGACAGACAGACAGACAGACAGACAGACAGACAGACAGAACGAGCTGACTTATTACTGTCTAATGTATCTATTTTTTTCTGTTTATTTATCTCTTTTTTTGTGTTTTTTATGAATATTTATTACCTTCCTCCCTTTGTCCTTTCTTTAGTGTTCTTTACAGTGTGTGTGTGTGTGTCTGTGTGTGTGTGTGTGTGTGTGTGTGTGTGTGTGTGTGTGTGTGTGTGTGTGTGTATGTGTGTATGTGTGTTTTCAATTTTCTCATTCAACTTATTTTTTCTGAAGTACTATTAATCCTCCTCCTCCTCCTCTTCCTCCTTGGATTGATTTACAGACCACCAGGAAGACCCGCTGAAATTGACCGTTTGCTTTTCGAATCAATCTCCGAAACAATTAGTCAATGTGAAACAATCATTATGGGCGATTTTAACTTGCCAGTAACGAGATGGGGAAATCCGTTAAGATCACATGCAGGACACGACCTGTACACGAATTTATTAGAGAGCGAATTACATCAACACGTTCATGAACCGACGCGCGACTTAAATACCCTTGACCTCATTCTTTCAACAAGCGAAGAGATAGTCAGCAACGTAAATGTTGGCCCAGTTTTCAGCTCAAGCGACCATCGGATAATTACGTTCAACTTGAAAATGAAGGAAATAAAAGTAAATGACAGTAAGGAGAGGGTACCAAATTATCAAAGGGCAAATTTCACCAGAATGCGGACAATTCTAGAAGACACTGACTGGAGTGAACTGTTGTCAGAGTCAGAATCAGATATTGATAGGTCATGGGAGGCCTTTACCACAAAGCTGAACGAAGCTATTAGAGTATGTGTACCGTATCGTTACAGACGTTCAGCAAGGAAGAATAAACCAAAATGGTGGAACGATGAGATAAAAAACAGCCTCTCTCTCAAAAAACACGCGTACGATAAGTATATATCAACTAAAAACCAAGATGACAAAGTTGAGTTTGACAGAGTTCGTCGCGAAACTAAGAGACTAATAAAGCGCAGCAAGAATAACCTTGAAGAATATATAGCGGAATCATGTAAATCTAATCCTAAAGAATTTTATAGTTTTGTTAAGAGTAAAAAAGCCCTTACCTGTAATATCGGTCCACTTACTAAAGGACAAGGAAATCACACAAACGACGAAAATGAAATGGCTACAATCCTAAACAACTTTTTTGCATCCGTATTTACAGAAGAGGATTGTTCATCGTTTCAACCACTCGAGACTAGAAGAACCGAAAACTTCTTAAATGATTTACTCATCGTAGAAAATGACGTTGAACAAAAAATCGATAAGATGAAAACTAATAAAACCCCTGGACCAGATAAAATTTCCCCGAAAATCTTGAAAGAGGTCAAGCATCAGATCAGTAAACCGCTTGCAATCATATTCAATAAATCCTTAAGGATTGGTAAAGTTCCATCAGATTGGAAACGTGCTAATGTAACCCCAATCTTCAAAAAAGGAGACAAGTCACAACCCGGAAATTATAGGCCAATCAGTCTGACGTCAGTAGTATGTAAATTAATGGAGACAATCATTCGTGACAATATGGTGAAATTCCTTGAAGACAACGATATAATTAAACCCTCACAACATGGTTTCCGTAATAAACGTTCATGTCTAACTAACTTATTAGACTTCTTTTACAATGTTTTTGACACGTACGATGAAAGCAGAGCAGTAGATATCATATATCTGGATTTTCAAAAGGCCTTTGATAAAGTTCCCCATCAACGATTGCTTAACAAACTAAAGACTCACGGTATCTCTGGTAGCATCTACAATTGGCTTCAGGACTGGCTCTCTGAACGTAAACAGAGAGTAGTCTTAAACGGTGTCTCCTCTCAATGGTTAAACGTAAAAAGTGGCGTACCACAGGGTTCAGTACTTGGCCCTATTTTGTTTCTGATATATGTTAATGACATAGATGATGGGATCTCATGCAAAATATCAAAATTCGCTGACGATACGAAAATTGCCAGTAAAGTAACTTCGACAAGTGACAGAGAAGTCTTACAATCAGACCTTGATCGACTAACGTCTTGGGCCAATAAATGGCAAATGAAATTTAACGTTGATAAATGTAAGGTACTACATATCGGAAGAAATAATGATCACGTTCAGTACCAAATGAATGGAAAACTACTTTCTGCAGTGAACAAGGAAAAAGATCTAGGAATCACAATATCAAGCGATTTAAAACCCAGTCAGCATTGCTCAGAGGTAGTTAAAACCGCTAACAGATTGGTCGGCTTTATTGGGCGTACTTTCGAAAATAAATCAGAAAAAGTCATATTAAAACTGCATAATTCACTAGAGTACGACCTCATCTTGAATATTGCGTACAGTTCTGGTCCCCATATTACAGAAAGGACATTGACAAACTGGAAAGAGTCCAGCGTAGAATAACGAAAATGATTCCAAGGCTGAAAAATAAACCTTATGAAGAAAGACTTAAAGAATTAAACTTATTCAGCCTCGAAAAACGAAGGATGAGAGGAGATTTAATTGAAATGTTCAAGATAATTAAAGGATTTGATAATATCAATGCAGAAGATTACATTACTTTTGATCGA
>JAXIVD010001840.1:66115-68615 GCA_036785275.1 Cancer borealis
CCAAATATATTTTTTACATTTATTTAACCATTAATCAATTATCTATTTTATAATTTTTTCTAACCTCTGTCTTAATTTCGTTAATATTTCCTTCCTTCCTATAATTATGCATTCATTTATTTATCAAACCTCTACCTTAGTTTCGTTAATTTATCCTTCCATACTCTTTCTATATATATTTTTCCTGTCTTAGTTTAGTTAATTTTTACCTTCCTTCCTTTTTATATTTCTTTCTGTTTCAGTTTAATTAATTTTCCCTTCTTTCTATCCTTTCTATATATATTTTCTTTCTGTTTCAGTTTAGTTAATTTTCCCTTCTTACCATCCTTTTTTTATATATTTTCTTTCACTCATACTTTACTTAATCTTCCCTTCCTTCCTTACTATAACATTTACACCAAACATCCTTCCCAGTGGTGTGCGTTGCTCGGCTTTGATTCCCCGTGTGCTTAAGGGGAACGTTTATGTAAGTTTTATGCAGTTTTTATGCTTGGCGGAGGCAACCACACCGGGATAAGCTTGGTGGGGTGCTAGCCAGGTCGTGGGACGCAGGGTTTCAAGGGGTGACTGAACCTTATTGCAAGAACCTTATTGAGAGAACCTTATTGAACCTTATTGAACCTGACTGAACCTTATTGATAGAAAACGGGGTACTGAGTGAACACGACGAAAGTTACGTTACTTATACAGGCAAAAAAAAAGGTGAATGAGAAATATATGATCAAGTTTATTATGGAAATCAAAATAAGGGGAAGAATATGTTTGTTTCCTAGAGTTGTATGAAATATTAATTACCTCTGGAGTTGTTATGATTAAGAGACGTGTATTAAACATGTATTTTTATTGTATTTATATGAGAGAGAGAAGGACAGAAAGATAATGAAAGGAGTGAAGGAGTGTAGAGAAGGAGGAGAAGAAGAATATAGTGACACAGTGAAAAGGAAGAAGAGAGATAGGAAAGAGGAGGAGGAGGAGGAGGAGGAGGAGGCGGAGGAGGAGGAGGAGACAGGCGGGTGGGAGGTGCCCTTTGGTGAGGGTAACCGTATCAGGTAACAGGTAGGGGCGTAACCAACTGGTGTGTGTGTGTGTGTGTGTGTGTGTGTGTGTGTGTGTGTGTGTGTGTGTGTGTAGGGGGAAGAGCAGTTGTGGTTAAGTAAAGGAAGAGAGGAATAAGGAAGAGAGAGTAAAGATGAGAAAGTGGTCATAGGGAGAGAAATAGTAAGGAGGAGGAAGGAGGGAGAGAAGGAGGGAGGGACATGTGAGAGTTGATGTGGTGAGGAGGAAGAAGAAGTGGTAGGGAAAGTTAGGAGGTGTGAGGAAGGAGGGACGGAGGGAAAAGGTGGTGGTGGTGGTGGAAGGGAAGGAGGAAAGAAGTTTTTGATGGGAGGAAAGTTTCTGTTTATTGCGTCACTACATTTATTATTATTATTATTTATTTATTTATTTATTTATTTTTATTATGTTTTGCATCTTAATTCACTGCAACAAAATAATAATAATAATAATAATAATAAAAAAAATGGTAAATCGATACTCTTATATTATTCAAGATATAAGATGACAAGAAGCAGTTAAGTGAAATATATAATGCTCTTCAATATTAACTAAAACCAGCTGTCTTGTTTTATTTATTTTTTTTTTACTTCATATAAAAATGAAAATAATATACATTAACTGTGAAAATTAATATGTATGTAACGATTTTGAATTTATTTTTAACATGAAATGAAAAATAAATGTTTGAAGATGCAATATAAGTAATAAAAATGTTATCTAACGGTCATTATTATACATTTATTATACATTTTTTCAGTTTTCTTCAGTACTCCTTCTACAGTCAAGCTAAAAAGAAAACGGTAGCCGGTTCACGTCCTTTCATAACAGTCGCGTGTTCAGTAAATTCGAATCCGGAACTCAAAAGCTTCGAAACAGTGTCACTACGACCAAACAAAAGGGTGGAGTGAGGGTGAAACAGGGACAATTAAGGGAACATAGAAGGGGTGACAAGGTTAAAGGGTGACTAGGGGCAGGATGAGGGGTGAGGCAGGGTGACAGGGTGAGGGGAAAGGGGTGTCCGGGGCATCAAGACACAATACACTATTAACGTTGTCCGACTTTACCGTAAAAACTGTACACCAATTCACCGCCCCGCCCCGCCTCGCCCCGCCCCGCCCCGCCCCGCCCACCCCGCCCTCCCCGCCCTCATTGTCCCGCCGGGCCCAGCAAGACCCGTGGGGCGTTTCCGGGCGTGCGAGAGGCCCACGCCCGCCCACACCCTCCACCGCCGCCCACGCCCTTCATGCAGCGGAGGGAGGAGCCGCCCACACCGGAAGCGTTCACTCACCCGCCAGCAGTGTTTATGTACAGCCGCGGAGCCTCGCCTTGTGTGACGCTGTGACGCTGTGTGACGCTGTGTGACGCTGGACTGGCACTGTTTGTCATGCCTGGCTCTCTTTATGCTCTCTTTATATCCTTCCCTTGCTGTTTATCTTTTATTTCT